>JARYGA010030128.1:0-41213 GCA_030545235.1 Helianthus tuberosus | reverse complement strand
AGTCATTCGTTTGGCACACCAGCTCACCAATCAGGCGGTGGGAGAGGGCAAGTTGCCCAAGCGTATTAACGCTACTAATACTGATGCTCCCAGCAATGACAAGCGCAAGTGGAATGCAAATTTGGGCAGGGGTTCCACTCCAGATCGGTCTCAGTCCCAGCGGCAAAAGACAGATGAGCACAGGAGCCCCAGTCAGCAGTTTTCTGGAAATCAAGGTCAGGGTGGATACGGGGGAAATCACCCTAAGTGCAAACGATGTAGTTTGCACCACAGCTGGCCGTGCAACAAGGACCGTTGTCAGAGATGTAACAAGTTTGGACACGAAGCCAAAGATTGCCGGAGAACGCGTCCTGCAAATCAGAATCGTCAACAACAACAAGCTCCACAGAATCACCAGCAGCAACAACAGGGGAATAGGGGATGCTTTCAGTGTGGCACTGAAGGCCACTTTAAGAGAAACTGCCCCCAGCTGAACCAAAACCAGAACAATAACCAAGGAAATGGGAACCACAATGGGAATAACAATGGAGGCAACAATGGAGGCGGCAATGGGGGAAACAACAATGGCAATGGGGCAAGAGGTCGTGCTTTCGTGATTGGTCAGGGTGACGCAAGGAACGATCCCAACGTTGTGATGGGTAAGTTTCTTCTAGATGACTTCTTTGTTACTGTTTTATTCGATTCGGGTGCCGATACTAGTTATGTGTCCTTTAAAGTTAGCCAAATGCTTAAGCGCACTCCAATACTCCTGAACACCAAACACATGGTAGAACTAGCTAACGGTAAAAGTCTTGAAGCCACACACGTAGTTAAAGGTTGTAACCTCATCTTAGCTGGTCAGACTTTCCCTATCGATCTTGTTCCTATCACCCTTGGTAGTTTCGACGTCGTTATTGGGATGGATTGGCTATCTCATCATCAAGCGGACATTGTTTGCAAGGAGAAAATCATCCGCATTCCTCGTTCTGGTGAAGAACCTCTCATGATTCGTGGCGACAAGAGTGGTGCTGTCGAAGGCATCATCTCTTTCCTTAAGGCCCAGAAGTGTTTGCGAAAGAGCCACACTGCCATTTTGGCACTCGTTACTGACACATCAACGGAAGAGAAGAGAATTGAAGACATCCCTATTGTGCGCGATTTTCCCGAGGTATTTCCTGAGGAATTACCTGGTCTTCCGCCTCACCGCCAAGTTGAATTTCAAATCGAGCTAGCTCCTGGAGCAGCGCCAGTAGCTCGAGCACCATATCGTCTAGCTCCATTAGAACTCGAAGAACTATCCACACAACTACAAGAACTCTTGGAAAAGGGTTTTATACGTCCTAGCTCTTCGCCCTGGGGAGCTCCAGTCTTGTTCGTGAAGAAGAAAGACGGTACCTTCAGGATGTGTATTAACTATCGCGAACTTAACAAGGTGACTGTGAAGAATCGTTATCCTCTTCCACGTATTGACAACTTGTTCGACTAGTTGCAAGGGTCGAGCTATTACTCTAAGATTGATTTGAGATCGGGATACCATCAGCTGCGAGTCCGAGATGAGGACATCTCAAAAACAGCATTCAGAACTCGTTACGACCATTACGAGTTTCTGGTTATGCCATTCGGGCTGACGAATGCACCAGCGGTCTTCATGGATCTCATGAACCGAGTGTGCAAGCCTTACCTGGATAAGTTCGTTATTGTGTTCATCGACGATATCCTGATCTATTCTAAGAGTCAGGAGGAACACGAGCAGCATCTACGACTTATGCTAGAACTTCTTCGAAAAGAGCAGTTGTATGCCAAATTTTCGAAATGTGACTTCTGGCTTCGCGAAGTCCACTTTCTAGGCCATGTGGTAAACAAGGATGGGATTCATGTTGATCCATCCAAGGTTGAATCAATCAAGAACTGGCCTGCACCCCGCACACCAAAAGAAATCCGCCAATTCTCGGGTTTGGCAGGATATTACAGAAGATTTATCAAAGACTTCTCCAAGATTGCGCAACCTCTCACTTCACTGACTCAGAAGGGTGTCATCTATCGTTGGGGTGATGCACAAGAGTCCACATTTCAACATCTAAAAGATAGACTTTGTAGCGCGCCTATCCTCTCATTGCCAAAAGGCACCGATGATTTCGTGGTTTATTGCGACGCTTCCATCCAAGGACTTGGTTGCGTATTGATGCAACGTGACAAGGTCATTGCCTACGCATCGCGCCAACTTAAAGTTCACGAAAGGAACTACACTACTCACGATCTGGAGCTGGGAGCAGTTGTATTCGCGCTTAAGATATGGAGACATTACCTGTACGGTACCAAGTGCACCATTTACACCGATCACAGGAGTCTCGAGCATATCTTCAAGCAAAAGGAGTTAAACATGCGACAACGCCGATGGGTCGAACTCTTGAATGATTACGAATGCGCTATCAAGTATCATCCGGGCAAAGCCAATGTTGTGGCCGACGCCCTCAGTCGAAAGGATACTATACCTAGGCGTGTACGTGCTCTACAGCTTACCATCCAATCTAACCTTCCCTCTCAGATTCGTGATGCTCAGGTCGAAGCATTGAAGGTAGAGAACATCAGGGCTGAATCCCTACGAGGATCGAGGCAGCGGCTAGAACAAAAGGAAGACGGCGCTTACTATGTAAACGGACGCATCTGGGTTCCATTTTATGGAAACTTACGCGAGCTTGTGATGGACGAAGCGCACAAGTCTCGTTATTCGGTACATCCTGGATCGGATAAAATGTACCATGACCTCAAGACTACGTATTGGTGGCCTGGCATGAAAGCCCACGTAGCAACCTACGTCAGCAAGTGCTTGACTTGTGCGAGAGTCAAGTCTGAATATCAGAAACCATCAGGCCTACTTCAACAACCGGAGATCCCGAAATGGAAATGGGAGCAAATTTCCATGGATTTCGTTACTGGCCTGCCCAGATCTCAACGCGGAAACGATACCATTTGGGTGATCGTAGATCGACTAACCAAGTCTGCACATTTTCTGGCTATCAAAGAAACGGACAAGTTTTCTACTCTTGCAGACATTTACCTAAAGGAAGTGGTATTAAGGCACGGAGTGCCAACCTCCATCATTTCTGATCGTGACGCGCGTTTTACTTCTGAACTGTGGCAAGCAATGCACAAGTCCTTTGGCTCACGTTTAGATATGAGCACCGCTTATCACCCGCACACGGATGGGCAATCTGAACGCACCATCCAAACCCTTGAAGACATGCTTAGGGCATGTGTAATCGATTTTGGTAATGGCTGGGAGAAGCACCTCCCGCTAGTGGAGTTCTCATATAACAACAACTACCACACCAGCATCCAAGCCGCTCCGTTTGAGGCATTGTACGGACGCAAATGCCGATCACCTCTCTGTTGGGCAGAAGTTGGTGACAGTCAAATCACTGGCCCAGAACTTGTGGTAGACACCACCGAGAAAATTGCTCAGATACGACAGCGAATGGCGGCAGCTCGTGACCGTCAGAAAAGCTATGCTGATAAAGGAAGAAAACCACTCGAGCTCCAGGTTGGGGATCGAGTGCTACTCAAAGTCTCACCTTGGAAAGGTGTAGTCCGCTTTGGCAAACGAGGAAAACTCAACCCGCGTTATGTCGGACCATTCGAAGTCACCGAGAAAATTGGCAAGGTCGCCTACAGGTTGAACCTACCTGAAGAACTCAGCGGAGTTCACAACGTTTTCCATGTGTCGAATCTGAAGAAGTGTCTGTCAGATGAGACCCTCATAGTTCCTCTTCAGGAACTCACAATCGACGACCAGCTGCGATTCGTCGAGGAACCAGTAGAGATTACGGATCGATACGTTAAGATCCTCATGCATACCAGGATACCTCTGGTCCGAGTTCGTTGGAATGCTCGTCGGGGCCCAGAGAATACCTGGGAACGCGAAGACCAAATGAAACTCAAGTATCCCCAGCTGTTTAAGAAAAACGCAACCACTACTGAGGCTGAAGCTACGGCAGAATTTCGGGACGAAATTCCAAATCAACGGGGGGATGATGTGACACCCCAGGAAGAACAGGAAAACAACGCACCTTAACTAGCTTCCTCAGTAACCACGCGCTAAATTTCGGGACGAAATTCTCTTAACAGGGGGAGAATGTGACAACCCTCAAAACCCCATGTATTCCGTACAATTCATTTATGATAATTAAAGTGTTTGACGACTGTGGGGAATTACTTAACTGCTTTCTGATATATGTGTTATATTTACATGTGCATGTTGACACACTAGTAGTGTACAGAAAAGTCATTAAATAGTCTGTTATGACTTCCTGAGTGTTAAGAATAAAAAACGTTGCAAAAATATATAAGTAGGACGCTTTACGGATTAATTAAGCGGTTTAACGGAACAGGATCGAACCGAACAACCGGACTTTACCCGGAACATAAAAATATTGTTATTAACATTGTTTTTCTTTTTTTGAGCCAGTTAGGGTCCCTGAATACCCTAACACCCGCTATAACGCACAACACGTTAGTAACCGAGTTAACCTCCACACTTAACTAACTAAGGCTTAACTATTTAGTTGGATTTGAACCAAGACCCCCCCCCCCCCTAACCAAACCGTCCCCAAGAGGGACACCTCATGTCCTCCACATGATTATTTTAATCACTAGTGTCTAATATCAAGAAGACACATAAACCTTTGGTTAAAGAACTTGTAATTGTCTATAAGATCTAGAGTTTACATATCATTCTCTTTATCACATTTCACCACTCAAAAACACTCTCTCTCTCTCTAAAGAAGCTTCGGCCGAACACAACCATCTTCACCACACCACCTTTCGATTTTGATCTTCACATTCCAAGTCCATACAAGCGTTAAGGATCACATACGAGGAAGCTTGGTGCATTCGGAACGCGAAGGACCTCACCCTATTGCTTTTATCCACTCGATTTTCGACTAGAATCTTCCCTAGCCTCGAGCTAGTAGTAAGTTGTTCTAAACGCCTTCTTGATCTTGTCTAGAGTGGTTAATAAGAGTTTCGTCGGTTAAAAATCACTAACATATAAGATCAAAGTCTAAAAGTTTGCTAAAGTGATGTACAAGGTGGTTAATGGATTAATATTAGTGTAAATCATGTAGATCTTGTGTGATTATGATTATTGGTTGATTATTTGATGATTTTCTGATTAATATTAATGTGTCATGTTGTTGTGGTCACTAAACTTGTTAACGGAATCGATCGAACACGATTTAGAAGGTTAAACACTTAAAATCAGAATCTGTCCAACTTTTACAGCCAACTTCAGTTGGCTGTAAACAGGTCTTAAACTCAACGAAAAATCGATATTTTGAATCTAAAATATGTTATTATGAAATACGGTTCTAATGGAACCGGAATCGTAATTTTTGGACTTCGTTTACTATTTTTAATGTGTCGATTTGTAACAACAGCTTAAGCTGAATTTTTACAGCAATAAATGGGTATCATACTTTCAGTCATAACCTGAGTTTTGTGATCAATCGGACCATGAAAATTTTACTGTAGATGAAAACTGAAGTATTTGTAATTACCCCACTGGAATTTCGCAAATCGGACTTACGATGAATTTTTAATAAATTGTTTCGTGGACTGTGGTCAGAAATACATAAATCTGAGTTTAGTCCCGAATATGAATTTTTATAAAATATTAGTAATGAACCGGACCCCGATATTTTTACACAATAAAATATGGAATGTTTATGACATTCTATAAAAATTTGGGAATTTTTGGAATAATCTAACTATTTTATTTAAATGTCCGAAAACAGCCGGTTTTGAGTATTAATGCTGAATTGACATAAGTTGTGACTTGCGTGTCTAAATGTCGAGTATGTTATCTGTGAATGATTTAGCATGTTATATATGTTATGTGCATTATCGAATGTTTGATTTTGAGTGGGGAATGGATGGGAAACTTAGATGGGCATAAACCGTTACAATGATGCATGTTGTGTGATAGATACGTGTAGGAACTTTGTGTTCTATTTGAAAGCCACTAAATGACTAACTGGTAAATCATACTAGGACGTGATTGACCGACCTTGACTGTTAGCTATATTGAGAATCTAACCGAGCAAACCGAGGTGAGTTCACACACTTTCTAAGGCATGGGATTCCCGGTGGTTTGGGAATGGGTTAAAGAATTAAAACTAAATCTACATATCCTCCTTGGGTAGGATATGTACGGCCATCCTCCATAGAGTGGATGCCATTATTAAACCTACGAATTCTCCTGGTGCAGAATACGTACGTTCGTCCTCCTGGTGCAGGACAACAACCTTTAAACTAGCTAGACAAAACTCTATCATGAAGTCCCTCAAATTATATCGACTTAATCGCCGAGGCCAATGGCGAGCGGGTCATTAGTTAATAGCGCTATTAGGTTTAACAAACCTCACACCGTGCCGGTAGGACGGGCGTGTACTAATGGACTATGGCAGATTGTCAGTGATGATAGACACTGATATAGGGCACAACTTATTTGCGTAGCAGTCGATATCATACCGTCTAGTAGTTCAAACGGGGAAAACCCCCACTGATCATGGTTATGGATTGGGTAAAGAAAAAGGGAAATGGTTAAACATACTTTCAACTACGGGGTAACCCCCACGGCAAATAAGCCAACGAAAGTCAAACCACGTTTTTCAGAAACAACTTAAAACTAAACAACCAAACGTGAACTCACTCAACTTTGTTGTTGACTCGTTGTTACATGCCTTACAGGTCGTTAAATGCTTGGAGCTTGCACGAGGAAGGAGTCGTTGTGGTGTACGGACTGTTATGTTCCGTGCTTATTATTTAAATCCTCATAAACTTATTAAACTTGCGTTTTGAACTTTAACTTATAAACTATGGACTTATGCTTTTGGATTTACTTTTATGTGTCCGCTGTTTTAAACTAAACATGGTTAAATAGCTTTGGTCACCAATCGTATTGTGGTTGGTCTTATTTACTTAATTACGATGTTCAATATGATTGGTGGTTCGATCCTGGTCATGTCACGCCTCCAAGCGGTGATACCCCGCATGGTGGATTTTGGGGGTGTGACAGTTTTGATCCAAACAACTCAGGTATGGAGCATAAAATCCCCAACTTAGAGCTGAATGAATCAAAGGTGTGAGTTGAAATGAAGTGAAGACATGGGTTTATATAGGATTCGGTAAACCGTTAGGATCGTTCCTCGCATTTCGTGCTTTGATCTTGGCCCTCCACTTGGGCTCATGGTTTTCAAAACCATGGGAATGTTTAAAACCAACAAATTTGAGCCCATAGAATCCAAAACCAACCATTAAAACCATCAACACTTCAAAATTGGACTAGGTTCATTGAATCTGGTCAGAAATTTCAAAAATGGTCCCTGCACATGTAAAACTTGATTTTTGGCACTTTTAAGCCCCGTTAACCCCATTTCAAAGATCTAAAATGATGTTAAAGTATAGGGAACTTAAAATATGCTTAAAAATATCTCGGATGTCGGTTCGTTTGGTCGTACGATTGCGTTGTTCGGTTAATTACGACGGAAGTCGTAACGAACGCAAAAACGATCCAAATTAAGCGACGAATGGAATTTTATCATGCCAATCACTAAAATAAAATATTTTAATGATTAAATAAATTTTTGGATGTCCGGATATATTCAGAACGTAAGATATGCGCGAAAATGCAAACTTATGCACTTTTTGACGCTTTTATTCCCTGTTGATCAAATAAGTTTATTTTTGCGCACCAAACACCTCAAAGCCTATCTCTAAGCTATGTAAAGGATATTTACGGCATGTTTAACTTATGATCGTATTCTGGAATGTTCGTTAAAGTACGAATCGACATACTTTCGTAGTTTGTCGAAATTAGTCACTGTAAGCGAATGAACTTGATTTCGACACACCAAACCCTCCACAACTTATTTCTAAGTTATGTAAAGGTTATTTAAGATATGTTAAGCCTATGTCACTGTTCTGGAGTGTTTTTCGCGTTAAACTGATTACGGTTATGCATCAGTTCGCGTATAACTTTCCAGAAAGCGATTTAGAGCTCGAAATCGAACAAGAATTTATATGTGCAAACGATACTCATATTTACACAAATACCAAGATTGAAACACAATATTTCATTGATTTGGTATTTTTTTTGATGGCTGTGGAGGCACAGATGTCACAGCAAAGAATGATTCTTTGTCTAGAATGAAGGTGACGAAGAACCTTAATGGTTCGTCAAAAACCGGTCAACGAAGAACCAAGTTCTTCGTCGAATTGCATCCTTCGTGGTGGGGAGTCCTTCGTCGCTGCCCTATCAGACGGTTTCCATTCCCTAAATCTTGTAACAGTTAACAAATTATTGGCATGCTTATCGGATCAATCAACATCTTTTTATAACAGTTACATTCATCCATGAAATCAACTTCATAAACAACAATTAATCTGATCATTCATCATCTAAAACATCCTGACCGAATCATTAACACAATGATTACGACTTTAACATGCAACCCTAATTTCTTATGTAGAATCAAAACAATAACAACTTGTTTATATCCGCAAACTATCAAAGGTTCACATAAAACACTCCTAGATCATTATCATCACGTAATTCCCTTCTAACAGTTAGTTATCACGAGTTTGTTCATCATTAGTTTCTTTAACATATGATCCTAAGCATTATCATCAAGCAAGGATAAGACCAAACTTAATCCTCATATATCAACACAACCACGTTTATCAATTCATCAAGGTAACAATTTACTAACCGAAAGGAATATGATGAAAGTCAAGAAGGTCTTCGAGAGTGAGAGGATTGCCGCAGGGTTCGAATGGGAGCAGAAGAGTGATTAGGGTTTGATTATGTTTCACAGGTTATGCAAGTCTTAAACAAACACAATAACAGTTGGGCCCATTCTGGGATACGGGCCGAGAGCCCCTTTTTGGCGAAGCACCTGCTTCAAGAAGAACCTTCTTTGTCGAGATTGATGGTGACGAAGAATCATTCTTCGTCCAGCAAAGGTTGTGGCGAAGAGTTGTGGCGAAGAACCTTCTTCGTCATCTTGGGTTTCCATTACACATTAAACATTAAACATTACACATTTAACAACCAAGCATCAGAATACTTTAATCATTCAAATAAACTACACATGACACCACGTAAGACAAATTGTAAAAACAGGATTGTGAAATAAGTGATGCGTAGAGGAAAGACCTTGAAATCTCGGGTTGTCACATCATCCCCAACTTGAAAGAAGTTTCGTCCTGAAATCTGATAAGTAATCCAAAGCAGCAAGGTGTTAGATCAGGATGACTGTGGATTTTCCGCGGTTGCCACAAATGAGGTTATGGACTGGAAGGTCCAGAAAACAAGGAGAAGTCGCATCAAGTTGGTCAAAGTCCGTTGGAACTCTCGACACGGACCCGAGTCTGCTTGGGAACGTGAGGATCAATTTAAAGCCAAGTACCCCCATCTGTTCGAGGAAACTCCTGCAAGGGATAACTCAGCTTTAATTTCAGGACGAAATTCTTTTAACGGGGGGAGTATGTGACAACTGGCACAAAACCGGTAACTTCCGTACTATTTTAATAATTATTTATTGATTTGCAATTATGTGATTTAACATCAACATTATATGCTTGCAGGTCATACATTTAAATCATGCATGTTAAACATTTCATTTATCGCATTGTGAAACAATTTAAGCATCACGTCGAAACAATTAATAAACTCACTGGTTAGACAAGCTGTGTTAGCACAGCCTTAGTACTCAGTTAAACGATAGATTTAGGACTTAGGTGTAGGTCCGACATCAAAAATATATTAAATCCCAAGTGAGAGAACAAGGGTTTATATTAACACTTTTCGGAAGCTTAAACAAGCACTAAAAACTGTCCGAAACGAACTATAAACAACAAATTCTATAGAAATTTAGCAAAATTCAGCATTACAAGCTAAATAACATTCAGAAATAGTGATTAAACATCCAGAACAACTTGTAAAGTGTCGGGATTGAAATCATAACACCAAAGGGTACTTCATACGTTATAAATTACACAATTTAGCACCTTAACGAACCGATAACCGAACAATTAACCGGACACTACCAAAAACAACTAAAATAAACTAGAAGCATTGTTTTAATGATTTAAAGCTAGTATTGGTCATATAACACATCATAACATCTGAAAACACTTAAATACACATAACACAATATAGCGATTTTAATTTAAAAAATATTAAAAATTTTTTTTGTGTGTTTTTAGGTATTTTTGGTTGTGTTCACATTGGTTCTTGCGGTTCTCGCAATAAAGGGTGGTTCCTAACGGATCCTTCTCCTATATATATATATATATATATATATATATATTACAAACAAACCTTTAAAATATATTATTATTAAGAAATATAATTCCGGAAAGTTTAAAAATTGTGGATTCACTCTAGGATCAATTCCTTGAACGTTGAATGCGTAGAACACGTATCTTGTGTGGAATCCAAGTACGTGTGTAGGTTGAACATAAAGAAGTAATTAAATGTTGTATTCTATTGATATTGTAACAATACAGAACCACAAAAACAATTGACAAGAGTTCTTCCTCTCAAGACACAAAAGATCTACCAATGAACAAGACATGATAGGTATTTCTACTAGATGCCCATTCGTAACTAGTATCTAAGATGGACCTCCATCCGGACGAATCAACACTAATGAGTGGACTTGTAAGTTATGGATGGACTGTGTAATAACGAATCAACTCATAACTACGAATGGACCTCAATGTTACGAATGGACTTAAGCTAGAACGGATGCACAAGGTTCATTCGTACGGATCGACTTTGTCCATTCGTACGAATGGACTTTAACACATATGAACTTTATGAGTTGCTCAGTTTTGCACCAGTCTTGTCTCATCTGATTAAGCTACGATACGTGATTGCCGGAAGCGATAGAATATGCACTCACTGACCCTCCCCCTGGATATTGCTGCAGTCAATCTCGTAGCTTTCTATCTTCTCGCTCTAAGTCTTCTTGAAGCTTTGACATGTTCATCACCACAGACTCCCCAATGCTCTAACAAGCTACTCTTGATTCTGCGTTCTGAATCCTCAGCTCTTCCTATCTTTAGACTCTCTCTCTAGGCTCCCCCTTTCTTTAAGCTTCTAGCTTTTCAGGATTGTCACCTGGTTCTATCACTGCAAGCTCCCCCTTGCTTCGAGCTTTTCTTCAGACTTCCCCTTAGACTCAGCTATCGGGATCGTATTCTGACTTAACATCTGAAAATCACAAGTATTTAATAGGGACAACTTTTTGATCACCTAGGATTGATAACCAAGCTCTCTCCCCCTATCAAATAACTATATATTTGACAATGAAACTACCAAAATCCTCACAGATTATCATCCAAGTTCAAATTAATGCCCTTGGAGATTTTCACAAACTGGTTTTGAATTTTTCTATTAAAAACCTCAAGTTTCAAATTATTGAACTTGTTTATTTTCAAGCATTTCAATACATTTTTCTTTAAAAATATGTTCTATTTTAGTAAACTCAATGTTTCTGGGTCTTAAATTTTCATCCTTCTCAGTACAGACACTGCATGTTTCCATGTATTTTCTGCACTGCTCATCAGTTTTATTTTCAGATTTATTCTTAACTTCATAAATTTTATCAGTTAACTTAGCATTATTAGACGACTCGGTAAATTTAGTTTGAGTTGTTACCTCAACTTGATCTGCCACAGGTGTGTTGTCAGTCTTTTTCAGAATTTCTTCTTTCATCTTCTTGCTCTCATTAACGATTTCTTCAACACTCTTCTTCTTTTCGACACCGGCATAGATTACCCTTCTTATGCCCTCCTCCACTTCTTTCTTATAGTTCGGATTCTCTCCGATCCTTGAAGAATACACTCCTGCAGTTGGAATAGCAGCAACAAGTGCTTTAAAATCTACCATATCAGAATCAACAGTCGGATTCCCTTGAGGATCTACGAAACACTTCCTTTCATCATCCCATCTTTTTGCAGGCTTTGCTTCTATGAAAATCTCATATACTTCACTCAATTTCATTCGTGCATGACGTTCCTCTTGACTTGGTCTCATCTCAGCAACCAAAGCAAGTTTCTCTTTTGGAATATATTTATTCCAATTGAAACCTTCGTCCTCTTGAATCGTTATCAAGGCTTGCTTCTTCTCTTTTGATGAACCTTCATCGATCTGCTATTGATTCATTTTTTACGGCTGCTCATTTGTGCGATGATAGATTGCTTTCTTATAGTAGTCTTCATGAAAAGGATTCACACTATCATCTGCTTGTCGGTTGGTGCACTCTCTCTTAAAGTGTCCCTTCTGTTTGCACTTGAAACAAGTGACTTTTGCTTTGTCGAATCCCAGCTTCATATCAGGACCTTCAAGACATTTCCTTCCTGTTATCTCCATGAACCGTTGAGCTCTCCTGATTACACTAGCCATACACCACCTGATATCCATGGGCTCCATCTCTTTCGGATCTATCTGGTCATAGTCCTCCTTTGTCATATTCGGATTTCCTGTCTTGCCTGCGACTAGACTTTCATAAGACTCCAGAATAGAAGCTAAGAAACTCATATGCTGTCTGGCGAAATCAGTATTCATGTTTGGAGAATCTTTCCAATTCTGATTCGGATTGGATTTAGCTGATGCAGACGATGAATGATATCCTGGATCATTTCTCGGAGATCTGCTCTTTGATGAATCACCAGTGTTTTCAACACTAAAAGCTGTACTAATCTTTGGTGACTGATTATTCATCAGCATACTTTTGCGGTAGTACAAATCGACATTCTGCTGATAACTTGAACCGATCATTTTGTTGTGTTTCTGCAATTCCAGATCATATCCTTCAAGTTTTTCAATCAAACTATCCAAAGTGATCTCGTCAAACTTGGCATCATTTTTCAAAATCATTACTAACGTTTGCCAATCATCGACATGCGGTAATTCCTCGATCATTTTGTCGATAATCTCTTCTCTGTCCTTCATGATTCCAAACCTTTCTAGTTTGATTTTTGAATTACAAAATCTTTCTGTCATTTTTCGGACAGTTTCTCCTTTCATGCATCCGAACATATCAAACTCTTTTTTCAACAATGATATTTTGTTTTTCTTGATCTCCTTTCCACCTTCGGCTTTCATTTTCAACGCTTGCCACATCGACTTTGACGTTTCACCATGTTGAAGCAAGAAAAGAATATCTTCTTTAAGAGATTGTTGTAACAGTGTTATCATTCTTAGTTCATTAGAGTGTTCTCTTTTATCAGCATTCGAAAATTCTTTAATTTGAAGTAATTCATGTTTATCGTTTATTGGTTTTTCATATCCCAATGTTAACATAACCCAACTATCATAAGCATAGGCTTTCACCCAGATTTCAAATCTACTGCTCCACTAATTATAATCTTCTATATTCATTAGTTTCGATGGCTTTTGATGATTTCCGTAAATATTATCAAAGTTCAAACTCTCGGAAATAACACTTGAAGCAGTCTTTGTTACGGGTGTTGCTTCAGTTATGTACGCATTGTAAAACTCATTATAAAATTCCTATTCCATGATTCCTACTCGTTGAAAATCACCTGTAAACACACAATCGAACACTTAGAACAGTTATGAAAATCAAACAATACTGGAATCTTAGTTCGGACGAATGAATAATCGTAGATTCATACGAATGTACTCGATTCAGAAGAATATACGATTCAGACGAATGGACGTAATGTAGATCCGTACAAATCAGCTAGATCCATTCGAAACTGTTTGAACACAATTTTCCATGTTATTCAATGATTTGATGATGTTTTTGTTAGAGTTTTGTCCTGAAACTTTGTAGGATTGATTAAAGCTGATTTTCACAATAAGTAATTGAACGTTGTTTTCTATTGATATTATAACAATACAGAACCACGAAAACAATTGATAAGAGTTCTTCCTCTCAAGTCACAAAAGATCTACCAATGAACAAGACATGATAGGTATTTATACTAGATGCCCATTCGTAACTAGTATCTACGAATGAACATCCATCCGGATGAATCAACACTAACGAATGGACTTGTAAGTTACGGATGGACTGTGTAATAACGACTCAACTCATAACTACTGTCACACCCGACCACGTAAAACAACAAATCATGGCGGAAACGTCGGGGAGTGTTGTAACAGAATTATTGTTTCACAACCATGGATGCAAAAAGAGTTTCGTTTTATTTATTCAATAAGTAATTTACATTGTTTTAACACAAAACAAACGAGTTACACATCGACTATCGTTGTTATTATGTCACTATGGCCTCGTCCAGATACTATGTGACTCATGCATCCTAGTAATCAACATCAAGCAACATCACCTGAAACATATGTAAAAACAAAGTCAGCAAAGAAATGCTGGCGAGTACATAGGTTTTATAAGAGTTTCGGATTCATGGCTAGTTTACATGTTGCAACACCTTATTAAAAACCTTGTTTTGAAAAGAGTATAATATTGCAACGAAATTAACCAACTCAAATCAAGCGGGTTATAATTTATAAAACCTCGTAGCCATGATTCTTAACCCAAAAACATTTGTTTTAGTAAACCAAATTGTAAAACATCTCGTATTAACTCGTTAATAAAACTCGTATGGTTTATATCCTTTCGAAAACATCGTTATGTGACATCGTTTCAAAATCGTTTACCCAAGTGAACTAAATAACGCCACGGTATGTAATATGTTGAAAACACTTATATATAAGAAGTACCAGCGGCGTATCTACCATGTTTTCACCACATTACACCCGTCCCGTTATCTAAACACTTAACCAAAAACCAATCGTTTATCCAACTCGTGTAACTCCTTCAAATCGTTTCAAAATCGTTAACTCGTTTAAGTCATTTAAATCATCCTCCTTTTTAATTGTGAAAACTATTTTTGGTCGTCTCGCTAATAATATTCAAACCTTCGTGACTCGACTATCTCGCTTCTCGCATTAACAAACCACCAAAGGGTAAGTTAACAATCACAGATTCAGTCGTTACCCACCTAACCCACACATAACCATGGGTGCAGTCTGATAACGGGATTTCTCAGATCCTATGGTACCATAACCTAATACTGGTCGGTTCGGCCAAAATTAATGAATATCATTCGTTATGTAACTACAACCAACAAGTTCGTTCACATTATCGAAATCGTTATTAGTTTAGTATAAACCATCTTAATCATTTTTGAAATCATCGTTATAATATCGAAAATCGTTTTGATACATATGAATCACCCCAAATCAATTGAAAATAGTAAAATAGGGGAACTATGTACTCACATGAAGTGCAAAGTATCCTCAATCAATAGAACTTCAACAACTCAAGTAAACCAGAGAAATCAAGCAGCACCAAGTAATCGAATCACTAGTTAAACAATCGACGCCTAAATCGGAAGATCGGACAGAGTGAGGTCTTGTAAACCAAATGAGTGTTGGAACTCATGTGATATGGTTTAACAAAGCCTACATTCTAAATCGGAACCTAACCTAAGTGCTTTTGACCCATTACGGCCCATTAAGGTAGCTTACGATACTTTGACGCGTCGTGCGCGCAAAAGCGCGTTCGAGACGTCTAAATAGTCCTATGACAAGTATTATATGCCTAAACATGTTGCATAATCGGTTACGTGACAAAAGTTTATGTTACATATGCTTAATTACCAATTATGCATGAAAAGGGCATTTTGGTCATTTACCTAAGGCATATAAACTACCTATCATACAACTAATTAAACCTAATTGACCATAAGGTATAACCTCGGAAGGTTATTCCCTATACAACTATGGTCACTAAGCATGCTTGGTCGGATCCTAATGATCGACCAAATGGGTCGAGTTCGAAAGTCTAAGCGGGTGTTTAGTCCGCTTGACTTACGACTCTACACAAGCACTAAACTAAAAGTGATGAGTTAAACATGCTAAAACATGTTTAGTTAAGTTAGAAAATAGGTTTTGGTATCAAAACAAACGGTTTTGATACCCAAGAGTAGTTTGGTTACAAAATATGCATAAATACGCATTTTGGCCGAAACTACGACTCGTCACTACGCCTAGTCAACGTGGTAATCAGTAGGTATTATCACAAGGGACTATAACCATCGTGATTACGCGCACGTTGCAATGTTAAATGGAACTTTGTGTTGACCATTGACTGGTCAAAGCTAAAAGTCAAACACCATTTGACTTTCATGCTTGAAATTCAAGAACAAGCAAGAAGAGAACTTACAAAGGGTCCAAGAAGGTGTTTTGATTCAAAGTTACTCAGGTATGAGGTGTTAAAACCTCAACTTAGAGCAGAAGTTGAATCAAGGTGTGAAAACCCAAATGAGGAAGCTTGCTATTTATAGGAATTTAGGATCAATAGGATGATTCCAAGTGTTTTGAGGGTGTAATCTTGGCCATACATGTGGGTACATGGTATTAGAATACAATGGGGGCCGAAAACCAGCTCAAGGTATTGCAAAAGTTGCATTAAAACCCCTGAATTCAGCCCAGATTGCTAAAACTGAAGTTTCTGTCTGACAAGGCCACGCGGCCTGCGTAAAAGAGAAGCTTATCTTACGCGGCCCGTGTAAGTAAATTTGGCAGATTGTCAAAACAGGTCCCTGCACATCAGAAACTTGCATTTCGGATCATTTTTGACACGTTTAAGCCCCATTAACCTCATTTCAAGGCCCTAAAATGAGGTTAAGGTATAGGGAACTTAAAACATGCTCAAAAATATCTCGGATGTCGGCTCGTTTGGTCGTACGGTTGCGTTGTTCGGTTAATTACGATGGAAGTCGTAACGCACACAAAAACGATCCAAATTAAGCGACGAATGGAATTTTATCAAGCCAATCACTAAAATATATTTTAATGATTACATAAAATTTTGGATGTCCGGATATATTCAGAACGTAAGATATGCGCGAAAATGCAAACTTGTGCACTTTTTGACGCTTTTAGTCCCTATTGATCAAATAAGTTTATTTTAGCATACCGAACCCCTCAAAGCCTATTTCTAAGCTATGTAAAGGATATTTAGGGTATGTTTAACTTATGATCAAGTTCCGGAATGTTTGTTACTATACAAATCGGTATAGTTTCGCAGTTTGACACAAATAATCCCTGCGATCGAACAAACTTGATTTCAACACACCAAACCATCCAAAGCTTATTTCTAAGTTATGTGAATGTTATTAAGGTATGTTAAGCCTATTTCACTATTCTGGAGTGTTTGTCGCGTTATACTGACTGTGTTTACGCACCAGTTTGCGTATAACCTTCCAGAAAGCGATTTAAAGCTTGAAATTGGAATCGAATCAAATTGTAAAATCATCAAACACAATTACACACATAATAACACCAAAACACATATAATAACACCAAAGCACATTGTTTTATTGATAACCAACATTGTTTTACATTGTACATTGATTACAGAACACAGTTGTCACAGTCTCCCCTACTTTAGGAAATTTCGTCCCGAAATTTTATTTAGAGGAAACTTGTGAAAAAAATTACGGATATTTCGCCTTCATCTGGTCCTCACATTCCCAAGTAAACTCTGGGCCACGTTTGGATTCCCAACGAACTTTTACCAGTCGAATCTGTTTGTTCTTCAACTGTTTGAAAGCACGGTCCACGATCTCCACGGGTTTCTCGACAAAGTGCATCGTTTCATCGATTCGAATCTCGTCGAGTGGAATGTGAAGATCAGCATCAGCTAAACACTTTTTCAAATTGGACACGTGAAAAGTCGGATGAATATTTCCAAGCTCTGGAGGTAGCTCTAGTCGATAGGCAACCTTCCCAATCCTTTCCACAATATTAAATGGTCCCACATATCGTGGTGCAAGTTTTCCTTTCTTTCCAAATCTCACCACTCCTTTCCAAGGTGACACCTTCAGTAGGACACGGTCTCCGACTTGAAATTCTAAGGGCTTGCGTCGCATATCCGCATAACTCTTTTGACGGCTTTGAGCTGTCACAAGATTATCGCGGATTTTCTTGATTTTGTCTGTTGTTTCCAGAATGAGCTCAGGTCCAGTAAGCTGAGCTTCACCAATCTCATTCCAACAGACAGGTGAACGACATTTTCGACCGTAGAGAGCTTCGAATGGTGCCATATTAATACTAGCATGATAACTATTGTTGTAAGAGAACTCGATCAGTGGCAGATGAAAATTCCAATTACCACCAAAGTCTATCACGCATGCTCTAAGCATATCCTCCAAAGTTTGAATCGTCCTCTCAGATTCTCCATCTGTTTGGGGATGATAAGCAGTGCTTAGATTTAGTTGGGTTCCCATAGCAGATTGCATGGTCTTCCAAAAATGAGATGAAAATCGAGCATCACGATCTGATATGATATCCAAAGGAACACCATGTCGAGATACAGTCTCATCAACATAAATCTTTGCAAGTTTATCAGCAGATAGATCCTCGCAAATCGGAATAAAATGAGCTGACTTCGTCAATCGATCGATAACAACCCAAATAGCATCATGACCTTTAGAAGTACGCGGTAACTTAGTGATGAGATCCATCGCAATGTTCTCCCACTTCCAAACCGGTATCTCTGGTTGTACAAGCAAACCAGAAGGTCGTTGATGTTCAGCCTTGACTTTGAGACAAGTTAGGCATTTCGATACATACAAGGCAACATCCTTCTTCATACCAGGCCACCAATACTGAGTACGAAGATCCTTGTACATTTTATCAGCACCAGGATGGATAGAATATCGAGACTTATGAGATTCATCCATTACCAAGGTGCGAAGATCGTCTTGTTTCGGAATCCACAAACGATCCTTGAAATAAAGCAAACCATCGTCTTTCCTTTCGAGTTTAAGCTCAAGTTGATGTGGTAATTCCTTACCTATCAAATTTTGTGAAACACAAAATTGTTGAGCTTGATGGACACGAGTTTGAAGATCAGATAGAATGTGAACAGAACGAAGCTTGACTCGTTCCTTTCGACTAAGCGCATCGGCCACGACATTCGCCTTACCAGGATGGTAGCGAATCTCGAAATCATAATCACTTAAGAGTTCAACCCAGCGTCATTGCCACATGTTCAGCTCCTTCTGATTGAGAATATGCTGGAGACTTTTGTGGTCTGTGAAAACCACACACTTTGTGCCGTAAAGATAATGTCTCCAGATTTTAAGCGCGAAAACCACAGCTCCTAACTCAAGATCATGAGTTGTTTAGTTCTTCTCGTGAACTTTCAGCTGTCTTGACGCATAAGCTATTACTTTACCTCGTTGCATAAGAACGCAACCAAGGCCTAAGTTGGACGCATCACAATAGACAACAAAATCATTGTTTCCCTCAGGCAAAGATAGAACAGGAGCATCACAGAGCTTCTGTTTCAGCGTTTGGAACGCTTCTTCTTGCTTGGGTCCCCACTCAAAAGGCTTATTCTTCTGGGTCAAGGCAGTGAGTGGAACCGAGATCTTCGAGAAATTAGAAATGAATCGACGATAATAACCAACAAGACCAAGAAAAGAACAAATTTCTGTAGGTGTCGTCGGTGTGTTCCAATCCTTAATTGCAACAATCTTGGATGGATCCACATGAATACCCTGCTCGTTGACTATATGACCCAAGAACTGAAATTCTTTAAGCCAAAATTCACACTTGGAGAATTTAGCAAAAAGTTGTTCCTTCTTAAGGAGTTCCAATGTTAAGCGAAGGTGTTGCTCGTGCTCGGCTCGAGACTTTGAATAAATGAGAATATCGTTGATGAACAGAATGATGAACTTGTCTAAATAAGGTTTACATACCCTATTCATTAAGTCCATAAAGATAGCTGGGGCATTTGTCAAACCAAAAGGTATGACAGTGAACTCGTAATGCCCATATCTTGAGCGAAAAGCAGTTTTGGGAATATCTTCTTCGAGAACGCGAAGTTGATGATACCCAGAACGCAGATCGATCTTGGAAAAGCATGATGCACCTTGTAGCTGGTTGAAGAGATCATCAATTCGAGGTATGGGATATCGATTCTTGATGGTAAGCTTATTAAGCTCACGATAATCGATACACATTCAAAAAGATCCATCTTTCTTTTTCACAAAGAGGACAGGAGCTCCCCAAGGCGAAAAGCTCGGACGGATGAATCCTTTATCAGATAACTCTTGAAGATTTTTTGATAACTCTTGCATCTCCGACGGTGCAAGATGATAAGGTGCTTTCGCAATCGGGTTGGCATTGGGTACAAGGTCAATATGAAACTCGACTTGACGAACTGGAGGCAAACCAGGCAGTTCATCAGGAAACACCTCTGGATAATCCAGAACAATCGGAGTATCCTGAATACTCTTGCTCTTGCTTTTCTCCTCAGTGACATGTGCCAGGAAAGCAACATATCCTTTTCGCAAATAACTTTGGGCTTTCGTACACAACATAAGCTTCAATCCACCAGATGGTTTCTCGCCACGAACTTCCAGAACATCGCTAGACGGAAGAGGAATACGAACAATCTTATCGAAACAAACCACCTCGGCATGGTGTTTGGTTAACCAATCCATCCCAACGATAATATCGAAACTCCCAAGTTGCATCGGTGTGAGGTCAATAGGAAAAAGATGGTTATCAAGGTTCAATTGACAATTACGAATAACAGAATCGAGAACAAGAGGTTTACTAGTAGCAACTTCAACAGATAAGGGTTTCCTCAGTTTAGTTCTAGGTATCGCAAGCAAAGGCTCAAATGATAACGAAACAAAACTTCTATCGGCACCAGAATAAAAAAGAATAGATGCAAGTCGATTGTTAACGAGAAACGTACCATTGACAAGAAAGGTACCATTGACAACGAGGTTGTCAGCTCGAGCCTCGTTTGCATTCAGATTGAATGCTCGTCCACGAGCGGGATCGACAATTGGAAAAACAAAAGAGGTATTGAAAACATCGACAAAACACAAGGAAGGCGATCATTTGTTCGCTACCTTGAACAAACAAACGACACGCAGTGACTAATTAAAGTAAATGAATCAAAATAATGTATCGCGAAGACATGCTCGCCTATAAGTGAACACTCACCCCAAGAGTTCCCAGGTAAGAGTGACTGGTCCGATTATGTGGATTTGTACGAACACTCTAGCCTTAGACAGAAAACTCACGGTACAGGCATTCACTCTTCCAGTTTGACGAGATTTTGAAAACTCAGAAGGCACTAAGCCAAAAATGAGTCAAACTGGAAGGGTTCAAAACCTAGTAATCAATCATCCTAGAACAGATGATTAATTTTCGAAGCGGATTCGAATTTTGTGTTCTCGTTGTAGTTATCACCTAAGGGTAGGTGACGGTTTTGTTTTAAAAATCTAAACGCAAATTTCCTTGCGTTAGGGTCCTAAAAGTTATAGTCTAGGTCAAAGCATTACTAATAACCTAATTCCCTATAACCATTGGCTCTGATACCAACTCTTCTGTCACACCCCGACCACGTAAAACAACAAATCGTGGCGGAAATGTCGGGGAGTGTAGTAACAGAATTATTGTTTCACAACCATGGATGCAAAAAGAGTTTCGTTTTATTTATTTAATAAGTAATTTACATTGTTTTAACACAAAACAAATGAGTTACACATCCACTATCACTGTTATTATGTCACTAAGGCCTCGTCCAGATCCTATGTGACTCATGCATCCTAGTAATCAACATCAAGCAACATCACCTGAAACATATGTAAAAACAAAGTCAGCAAAGAAATGCTGGCGAGTACATAGGTTTTATAAGAGTGTCGGATTCATGGCTAGTTTACATGTTGCAATACCTTATTAAAAACCTTGTTTTGAAAAGAGTATAATATTGCAACGAAATTAACCAACTCAAATCAAGCGGGTTATAATTTATACAACCTCATAGCCATGATTCTTAACCTAAAAACATTTGTTTTAGTAAACCAAATTGTAAAACATCTCGTATTAACTCGTTAATAAAACTCATATGGTTTATATCCTTTCGAAAACATCGTTATGTGACATCGTTTCAAAATCGTTTACCCAAGTGAACTAAATAACGCCACGGTATGTAATATGTTGAAAACACTTATATATAAGAAGTACCAGCAGCGTATCTACCATGTTTTCAACACATTACACCCGTCCCGTTATCTAAACACTTAACTAAAAACCAATCGTTTATCCAACTCGTGTAACTCGTTCAAATCGTTTCAAAATCGTTAACTCGTTTAAATCATCCTCGTTTTTAATTGTGAAAACTATTTTTGGTCGTCTCGCTAATAATATTCAAAACTTTGTGACTCGACTATCTCGCTTCTCGCATTAACAAACCACCAAAGGGTAAGTTAACAATCACAGATTCAGTCGTTACCCACCTAACCCACACATAACCATGGGTGCAGTCTGATAACGGGATTTCTCAGATCCTATGGTACCATAACCTAATACTGGACGGTTCGGCCAAAATTAATGAATATCATTCGTTATGTAACTACAACCAACAAGTTCGTTCACATTATCGAAATCGTTATTAGTTTAGTATAAACCATCTTAATCATTTTTGAAATCATCGTTATAATATCGAAAATCGTTTTGATAGATATGAATCACCCCAAAAAAATTGAAAACAGTAAAATAGGGGAACTATGTACTCACATGAAGTGCAAAGTATCCTCAATCAATAGAACTTCAACAACTCAAGTAAACCAGAGAAATCAAGCAGCACCTAGTAATCGAATCACTAGTCAAACAATCGACGCCTAAATCGGAAGATCGGACAGAGTGAGGTCTTGTAAACCAAATGGGTGTTGGAACTCATGTGATATGGTTTAACAAAGCCTACATTCTAAATCGGAACCTAACCTAAGTGCTTTCGACCCATTACGACCCATTAAGGTAGCTTACGCTACTTTGACGCGTCGTGCGCGCAAAAGCGCGTTCAAGACGTCTAACTAGTCCTATGACAAGTATTATATGCCTAAACATGTTTAAATATGTTGCATAATCAGTTACGTGACAAAAGTTTATGTTACATATGCTTAATTACCAATTATGAATGAAAAGGGCATTTTGGTCATTTACCTAAGGCATATAAACTACCTATCATACAACTAATTAAACCTAAGTGACCATAAGGTATAACCTCGGAAGGTTATTCAATATACAACTATGGTCACTAAACATGCTTGGTCGGATCCTAATGATCGACCAAACGGGTCGAGTTCGAAAGTCTAAGCGGGTGTTAAGTCCGCTTGACTTACGACTCTACACAAGCACTAAACTAAAAGTGACGAGCTAAACATGCTAAAACATGTTTAGTTAAGTTAGAAAACAGGTTTCAGTATCAAAACAAACGGTTTTGATACCCAAGAGTAGTTTGGTTACAAAATACGCATAAATACACATTTTGGCCGAAACTACGACTCGTCACTACGCTTAGTCAACGTGGTAATCAGTAGGTATAGTCACAAGGGACTATAACCATCGTGATTACGCTCACGTTGCAAAGTTCAACGGAACTTTATGTTGACCATTGACTGGTCAAAGCTGAAAGTCAAACACCGTTTGAATTTCATGCTTGAAATTCAAGAACAAGCAAGAAGAGGACTTACAAAGGGTCCAAGAAGGTGTTTTGATTCAAAGTTACTCAGGTATGAGGTGTTAAAACCTCAACTTAGAGCAGAAGTTGAATCAAGGTGTGAAAAACCCTAATGAGGAAGCTTGCTATTTATAAGAAGTTAGGATCAATAGGATGATTCCAAGTGTTTTGAGGGTGTAATCTTGGCCATACATGTGGGTACATGGTATTAGAATACAATGGGGGCCGAAAACCAGCTAAAGGTATTGCAAAAGTTGCATTAAAACCCCTGAATTCAACCCAGATTGCTAAAACTGAAGTTTCAGTCTGACAAGGCCATGCGGCCCGCGTAAAAGAGAAGCTTATCTTACGCGGCCCGTGTAAGTAACTTTGGTAGATTGTCAAAACAGGTCCCTGCACATCAGAAACTTGCATTTCGGCTCATTTTTGACACGTTTAAGCCCCGTTAACCTCATTTCAAGGCTATAAAATGAAGTTAAAGTATAGGTAACTTAAAACATGCTCAAAAATATCTCGGATGTCGGCTCGTTTTGTCGTACAGTTGCGTTGTTCGGTTAATTACGACGGAAGTCGTAACGAACGCAAAAACGATCCAAATTAAGCGACGAATGGAATTTTATCAAGTCAATCACTAAAATAAAATATTTTAATGATTACATAAATTTTTGGATGTCCAGATATATTCAGAACGTAAGATATGCGCGAAAATGCAAACTTGTGCACTTTTTGACGCTTTTAGTCCCTATTGATCAAATAAGTTTATTTTAGCATACCGAACCCCTCAAAGCCTATTTCTAAGCTATGTAAAGGATATTTAGGGTATGTTTAACTTATGATCAAGTTCCGGAATGTTTGTTACTATACAAATCAGTATAGTTTCGCAGTTTGACACAAATAGTCCCTGCGATCGAACAAACTTGATTTCAACACACCAAACCATCCAAAGCTTATTTCTAAGTTATGTGAAGGTTATTTAAGGTATTTTAAGCCTATGTCACTATTCCGGAGTGTTTGTCGCGTTATACTGACTGCGTTTACGCACCAGTTTGCGTATAACCTTCCAGAAAGCGATTTAAAGCTTGAAATTGGAATCGAATCAAATTGTAAAATCATCAAACACAATTACACACATAATAACACCAAAACACATATAATAACACCAAAGCACATTGTTTTATTGATAACCAACATTGTTTTACATTGTACATTGATTACAGAACACAGTTGTCACAACTACGAATGGACCTCAATGTGACGAATGAACTTAAGCTAGAATGGATGCACATGGTTCATTCGTATGGATCGACTCTGTCCATTCGTATGAATGGATTTTAACATATATGAACTTTATGAATTGCTTAGTTCAGCACCAGTCTTGTCTCATCTGATTAAGCTACGATATTTGATTGACGGAAGCGATAGACATATGCACTCACAAGTAGTTATTTCTTCGAAAGATGCCTCCTCGTCATGACACTACTCAGGATGCAGAAATGGTGGAAATGATCGCTCAGTATATAGTTGTTGTACTCCCAAACCTTGTGACCCAACTTAATCAAGCCTACAATAATAACAACAACAACAATGTTCTCACACCTTGCAACTACAAATGATTCAACTCGGCTAAACCACTCAAGTTTAATGTGTCTGAGGGAGCTACTAGGCTCCTACAATGGTTTGAGAGTATCGAGAGCACATTCTGCTATGTTCAGTGTCCTAGTGAGCGCAAGGTAGAGTTTGCCTCGAGTGTTTTCCAAAAGAGAGCACTCACTTGGTGGAACGGAGTCATGAGAGATAGAGGTGCAGACGTGGCATTGGCTCAAACATGGGAAGAATTCAATAATCTTATGAAGAAAGAATACTGTCCACGAAGCAAAATAAGGGCACTTGAAACTGAATTCTATTACCTCAAACAAGGTAGTGGTGAAAATCGTGCCTACACTGATCAGTTTGAGGAGCCTACTATGTCCCACTATGGTCACACCCTTGGATCGGGCCATTGAAAAATATATTGATGGCCTACCGGATCCAATCCAAGATATTGTCACTGGCAGCAAACCAGCAACTGTTAGGGAGGCTATCGAACTAGCCGCTACCCTAACCGACTCCCAAGTTAGAAAGGGGAAACTTTTTCGAAAAGGATACAAGAAACAAACTGCTAAAACTACTAAGGAGAAACCAAAGGAAACAAAAGCCGAACCTTCCAAAAATTATAAGAAGTGTAAAGCTTCAAAGAATTTCATGATTGTTGCACCAATTCCCCTAAACTCGGTACCCGTTAGGGGATTTTACCATGGAAAACAACCTTTGTGTAATCGTTGCAACTATCATCACCAAGTTAATTCTCTATGCCGCCAGTGTACAATTTGTGGTCTTCAAGGCCATCTAGCTGCAACTTGTCACATCCAAAACCAAGCTGCCCCTACTCAAAATCGCTCTCGCTACCCAGCTGGAGCATGTTTCAATTGTGGTGATCTAAATCATTTCAAACGAAACTGCCCTAAGCTTGCTAATGCTGACTTAGCTCATGGACGAGTGTTCAATGTTAATGAGGCTCAAGCTGATGATCAAGCACTTATGATCGTTTGAACCTTTGCATTTTCTGTTTATCATCCAAAAACTATGAACATCTCTCAGTATATTTGTAATGACAATATAAATTTCAAGAAGTTTTCTTCATTCTTGTTATTCGTATTCCATTTACAAATTCCAATTTGATTACACATATGTGTAATATACAACTACATACCAACTTCGAGGATTCTGTTCTTTACTATTATGAACTAAATCCCATAGTTTGGCATATTGTGATCACACACTAGTGCGTTCACACAATCTCTACAAATACTATGAGGTTATTTCTATGCAAAACACGTATGACAATCCATGCTTAATATGTAACGCATACTACCAATTTTGGGTCAGTATGAAGCACATTTTATCATCTGTACTAGTGTGGACCTATTACTAATTTTGCTGAATGCGAAACAAGTAGTGCTATTATTACTAGTATGAGACACATTTTGGTTCAATAGATGTTGTATTATTTGATTTAGATGTTACTTCGACCTTATTATTTGTTTTCCCACTTAATAAGATGAGCTATGTGGACCATGCGACGAAACGAATAATTATGGGTGCAGTTATAATTATGAGGTTCGATTCATGGATAACATAGTAAGGCTTGTTAAGTATGGTGGCATAAAATCTAGAGTGATGAGGTAACGGGATGAGTATAATACAATAAGAACATGGTGGATACGCCGCTGGTACTTCCTATATATAAGTGTTCTTATTGTGTTATTCATCGGAACATTATTCGGATCACTTGAAGATTTTATGTTATCTTGGACCCTTATGTGATTATGTGTTTATTTGTTTATTTATGTGTTTATGGAGTACAATATTAAAGACATTCATTAACTCTAATCGAGCCGACCGACAGTATATTATGGTGTTAAAGGTGACGACCTTGATGCCATAGGTATGATGACCTGTCTCCTATGCATGACATGCTCATGGTACATGGGATGTACCTCGTGGGATGATAGAAACCGTGTACGTATGGCCAGGCTTGAATGTACACCAATTGTTTGCTTAGGATTTACACTAAGAGCTTTGTATAACATAATGCTATACAAAACAAGTTTTATACACTTGACAATACCCTTCAGATTCATAAGTTATAAAGGTTTGAATACCTTGAGATACTTTGGATATCACAACTCACACTTTGAATCCCCAAAATTCCCAACACCAAATGATGCTCCGCATCGACAACTGAAACCCTAGCTCTCTCTCCTTTTGGCGATTTTTTGCTCTCTCATGAATCCATGTTTTTCTTTGTGATCTTATGCATAACAGTCTGTGATTAGAGTCTTGATTCTGTCAAAACTCTATAACGAACTTGTTAGCATTAGGGATCAATCTAAAACTAGGGTTTACGTTCGTTTGTTGTTCAAGTCGCCGCCTTTAGTTTTTCAATTCGAAACCCTGATTTATTAATCTGGTTGTTATTGATTGCGGTTAACTGAGATTAATTTAGCTAGATTGATACACTGGTTTAATGGATTAAGGGTTGAAGATTGAAACTAGGGTTTAAAGGATTAGGGTTTTTTCTTTTCTTGCTCGTTGGTTCCTGGTTTTCATTGTTATTTCTCGTGCATGGTGGGTTGTTTTATTGTTTAATGGAGAGAGGTGTTGTTTCTGGAATACCTGAAGGTCCCAAGCCTGATGGTAACGTGTTGCATGATCGGGGGAAACATCCTAATGTGATCAAGGGTATTGTGAATAGAGTGGTGAACATTGATGGTAATACGCTTCTTCCTCGTAGGGGAACTGTTGTGAACTTACAACCTGAACCGAAGAAAATTAATGTCATTGATGAGCTATTCAAGATTACTGAACCGGTGGTTGATGAGCAGTCGATACGTGGCAAGGGGGTGGATGAGGGTAACAGCAATTCTGGGGTAGGTATTCCTTTGGAGGACAACATAAGTATGCCGATGACTTATGCGGCTTCAGTTCTGAACCAGTCTTCTAGGAAGGTTAATTTCCGGTCTCTTGTTAGCAATGTTAAACATGATGATTGTGATATTGTTCTACCAAAAGAATCGGTCCGAGTGGTCCAAGATAAGCTTGCGAACACGTTATTTGGGTATTTCTTAGGTGATCGTATAGCTTATCCGGTAGTAGAGTTTTTTGTGCGTAACAACTGGAAAAAGTTTGGTCTTCAGAAGTCAATGATGAATGCTAATGGATTTTTCTTCTTTAAATTTGCGGATTAGAAAGGAATGCTGGGTGTTTTAAAGGAGGGACCATGGATTATTCGTTCTCAGCCTATTTTTCTTAGTGAATGGTCGCCGACAACTAAGCTGGAAAAGAAGGAGGTTAGTAAGATTCAAGTATGGGTTAAGATACATGAGGTTCCTATAGCAGCTTATACGGAGGATGGGCTTAGTATGATTGCAACCGCTATTGGTGAACCTAAGCATCTGGATTCCTACACATCATCGATGTGTATTGACTCATAGGGGAGAATTAGTTACGCTAGAGCGTTAATTGAAATTTCAGCGGATAAAGAATTGAAACAGGAGTTGACGTTGGCCATCCCGGAACCGGAGGGGGAGGGATTTAGTAAAGAAACTATGTATGTTGAATATAAATGGTGCCTGCTTAGATGCTCGGGGTGCTGTGTTTTTGGTCATTCGGATGAATCGTGTCCGAAGAAGCCACGCAAACCAGCAAACAATATTAATCAAAATCATGAGAGGAATCCTGCGATGTCAGTTATCGGAAAGGTAAGGAGATTCCTAAAACGGATGCGGACGGTTTTACCGGGGTTCAATCTAGGAAAGTTGCTAGGAAAGGAGGTATCCAGATTAGCAAACCAAAGGCAAAATTTGAATATAGACCTGTTAATGTTATTCGGAATCTTGAAACAAAGCCAAAGCAATCGGTGGATAACATTGTGTCTCGAAATCCTTTTGATGTTCTGAATGAGGTCAATATAGAACAAGGGCAAAGTAGTAAATATCCTAATGTAGACCAGGAAGACTCGGATGGAGAGGAGGAGATAGATGATTTTGATGAAACGGATGGTTATATAATGGAAGGTACTCAAAATCCAAAGCATACTAACGGGGAAGCACTCCTTCAACACAAGTTTCCAATGGTTAGTATTGCGGCTTGGAACGTTAGGGGATTGAACCGTCCTCTTAAACAAAAGGAGGTTCGCCAGGTTGTCCGGAGTAACAAGTTGAGTCTTTGTGCTATTTTGGAGTCTCACGTAGATATGGATAATTTACGAAAAGTGTGTAAATCTGTTTTTCGGGATTGGGAGTGGACGTCCAATGGGAATAGATGCAATAAAGGTACCAGGATTATTACGGGGTGGGATTCAAGTGTAGTTGATGTTATGGTGATTGCTCAAACAGACCAAGTCATGCACCTTCAACTTATCTTCAAGAATGATAAAAAGCTTTTATTCTGTTCAGTAATCTATGCGGCCAATTATTATGTAACTAGGAGGGAGCTTTGGCACCAACTTAATATGCATAAAGTTTTTGTGGGAGATAGGCCGTGGGTTATTCTAGGTGACTTTAACTCAACTCTCAATCTGGAAGACATGTCAATGGGAGTTTCTCATGTGTCGATAGGTATGAGGGAGTTCCAAGAGTGTGTGGCCAACATTGAGATGTTTGATATTAATCGATCCGGTTTTCACTTTACATGGAACCAGAAGCCAAAAAAGGGTGTTGGGCTTCTAAAGAAAATTGATCGTGTGATGGGGAATACCCCATTTGTTGCTGAATTCCCAAACGCGGTGGCGTTATTTCACCCCTATAGAATGTCGGATCATTGTCCTTCTATGCTTAAAATTCCGAGTATAACTAATGCCAAACGTAAAGCTTTCAAGTTTGCGAATTTTTTGATTCACAAACCAGGTTTTTCGGATGTAGTGAAGAACATTTGGGACATGAACATTGATGGGGTTCATCAGTTTAAAGTTGTTAAGAAATTGAAGTTGTTGAAGGCCCTGTTGAGGAATCTTTTGTTCCAACAAGGGAACTTACATAAAAAAGTGGATGATCTCCGTGGAAAATTGGATTCATTACTGTTAGGTCCCGGATTGATCCGTTTCGATTGCGAACCGACTCGTGAACGTGCGGAATTCGTACACGATCGTGACCGAACACACGAGACGTAATATAATCTGTGATTCTATTGACGAATATGAAAACGTACAAAGCACCTGAATCACGATGTCACTTTCTCTCTCTAGCTCCTATCTTCTCCAAAGTCTTCAAATGAGCAAAGTGACAAAAGTTCCTAAATGAAACCCTAAGGCTTCTATTTATAGGCCAAGGCTTATAAGGAGAGTTCCCCTTATTTACAATAATGCCACCTTGCCTTTTCTATCTAATATTACAATATAAAGCTAGACTTAATCAGTTTCAGCTACGATCTTGAGATGACGGAGGCGATAGACATACTGTACTAACAGACTCCCCCTTGGATATTGCCGCAGTCAATCTCAACATTTAGTCAGGCTCGTAGCTTCTGGTCTTTCTCTCTCTCACTGAGTCTTATTGAAGCTTTAACACATTTTCAGCAACGAAGACTCCCTCTTGCTCGAACAAAATCCCCGTGGATCTGTCTTCAGCTTCAGCTCCCCCTTTAGGTAGAATCTTCAGGCTCCCCCTTTCGTCAAGCTTCCGTGCTTTGGGATCGACGCCTGGCTTTCCGGTTACAAGCTCCTCCAGAATAGTTCCTGGGTCCTTGAATGCACGCTTCCCTTTGCGTTGAGCTCGTCTTCAGACTCCCCCTTAGACTCGGCTATTGGGATCGTAGTCTGGTACAACATCTGCAAATCTCAAACATTTATAAGTAACAACGTTTTGAAATTCTAGGATTGAAAACCTGGCCCTCTCAGCTTATGCTAAAATATTTTACAATGAAAGCATTTTTGGTTGTCCAGGTATCGTAACCTGGCTCTATCAAACTTTCTAAATCAAGATCCTGGGACTAAGATATAATAATATGAATATATCCAGGAAAACTTGATACTCTCCCCCTATCAACAATATTCAAAGATTTGGCAGTTTCAACGAACCGGATCGGAAACTAGCACTTTTACAGATTTTTACAGTAAAAGCATCCAAATCCCTCACAGTTAATCATCCAAGTCCAACTTAATGACCTTGGAGATATCACAAACTGTTTTTGATTTTTGATTTTAAACTTCAAGTTTCAAATTAATGAACTTGTTTTTTTTTCAGAAACACAATTAGCATACTCAGATTTTGAAACTCAGCTTCCCAGTCATCGGTTGTCGAAAATAAAGCAGAATCAAAAATCTTTTTGTATTTTCTGAAAACATAAAGCAGTAAAGAAATATTTACAAACATATTTACAGACAATATTTTTGTTTGAGTTCGCGTCAGATGATCATATCAGTTTTTGACAAGTCACAAGTACCGTTGAGCTTAGTTACACATTAAGAATTAAACAATTCACCTAGATTGTCGATATACTTGTCCACTTAAATTTTCATACAAATTTCAACTGATTCAGGATACGAATTATGTATTTTAAGAACTTAAACCCATTCATGTGTCCCACCTCTTGAATATACTCCCGTATCCAGATCCCAATGTTCAGTCTTACAGGTGAGTATACCTAGATGATATCTGTAAGGGGTTAATAAATTATGAAGAATCATGAGAGCTCAGGTCAGAACTACCGTTCAGCAGAGAGATCATGATTCAACTTGTGGGTGTGTCCCCTTTAGAGGATCTTTTTTACAACAGCATTGCTAAGCAATTTTATTGTCTTATCATTGATGCTGAGGGTGATGCTGTGTTTCAAGCATTTGCGAAAAGTATTATTCGAGGACTAGGTCAGAACTACCGTTCAGCAGAAGTCCCGGAATAATACCCCAGATATCACTGAGTATAAAAACCTAGTATATCAGAAAAAGGAACCTTTAATACGAGATTTCAGGGGTTACCTATATATCCAAGTAGTGTTCCCCACGAAATAAGCAAGTGTTTGAATTTAGGTTTATATCCCGAAAAAGTTTACTAAGTGTATAAAAATCTACCGACACATCCACGGTGAGATCGTTTAACACATTTAATCATTACATTTCTTTAGCATACTGTAACTGTCTACTGATGTACTATCATTTCCTCTTTTTACACAAAAACTCAATTTTTTGTTTTATCATGTTTTTGGCTTTTTCAAATTTTCTAATGTTTTTGGATTTTCTGACAATTTCTTACTCCCCCTAAAATTCAAAACCATTTAAAGAAAATTTGACAACCAATACTGATAGCTTTGTCTCGCCATCCATTTTCTGCTTCACATGCACTGATTTGCAAAAAAAAAAAATATAACGTACCCCCATGATTTACAACCCATTGATTTTCGACAGTTTGAAAACCGTTTTTCAATCTTGTGAAAGTAATCATGTTTGTTCAGCCGTGAGGGTTTCGGCATATTCAAGCAACATATATTTTTGTTATTTTTGAATATTTTTGACGAAATTTAAAAACTAACACATTTTTAATTTTTCAAATTTTTAACAAACTGAAAACATATTTTTGGTTTTTAAATTTTTCAATTTTTAGGGTTTTTGAAATATTGTTTATTTATGTACAGAAAATGTTAAACTCCCTGTTCAACCAAACCAGGGTTCAGCAGCCTTCTCCTCCTGTGCCAGGCTGCTCATCAATTTTCTTCCTTGACAATCAAACTTCATGAGCACCTGCACATTCTCAAAAACTCAATTACTTGAACAATTTAGCCCAGGTCTGTTGGACCTTAGGCATTTCAACACAATAAGTTTCATTTAATGATGGAAAATCTTTGTCATTTTTCACAAAAACTTTTTCATCTTTGTCTTCGACTTTTTCAACATTTACAGAAGTCACTTGTTTCTTAACCACCCAGTTCTGTCCTTTTGAAGCACTTCTCTTGTAAAATCGTGACTCGTTTTGATTATTTTGACTTTGAACAACAACTTTTGGTTTCCAAAATTGATTTGGCTTTGTCATATCAACTGATGTTTGCCAACTTTGTGTTGTTCTGAACTTGGGTGTGTGAGAATTCTGTGTTTGTTTTGAATCAGACCTAGTCTGTTTTGGTTTCCAAGTTTGATTCGAAGCAAACTTGTTTGTGTTGTATCTCCAAGTTTGTTTTGAATCAAATCTGGTTAACCTTTGTTTCACATCCCTTTGTTTCTCAACATTTTCAGGCTTCTTTTTGTCAACATCCATAGGTTTCAGATTTGGACACTCTCGTTCAAGATGTCCAATTTGATCACACTTAAAACATGTTCTTTTTGAAACATCTTTAACCTGTGGTTGTTGCCTTTTCTTTTGAGCACAAAACTCTTCATTAGATTGTTGTCTAAATTTGAGTTTTTCTTTTTCTTCAAAACTTTTTCCTTGAACAAAACTCATCTTTGCCTGAGAATTTGGCACTTCATTTTTCTTCCAATTTTGTTTCTTTTTATAACCCAACCCAGCCTTCATGTTTTTCTTCTTGAAACCAGATTTATTATAAAAAGTTTTGTGACTTTTACCAACAAACTTTGAAATTTCTGACTTCTCAATCTCAACCATTTTGAAAACTTTATCGACCTTCTCTGAAATCACATTCTGAATCGGGAATACAACATCTAAGAATAGTTTGTCCGATCTAATCATGGTATAGACCAATCCCTTTGAATCATCATCCAAATTTTTCTCGGATTTTGTGTTTTTCAGATATCCATCATAAAGATTTCCTTCATCTTCATCCTGTGATTCCGACTTACCTTTTGTAGACTCATCTTTCAAAACGCTTTCAACAACCTTACTTACCACCTCTGAATCATTAGCATCATCAGATTTGGAGTAAGTCACATCGATACTTTCAGGTAACTGGTCAGCTATGTTCAAACCCTTTGCCACCTTTTCCTCATCATAAAAAGTATAATTGTTTCTCAATGGTGGTGGTACCTGATGAAACTCTGAACCAATACTCTTTTTGCAATTGTCGGTATCTTTGTCATCTGGTGTGATGTTGAAAATGCGTTCAAGAATGTACGAAGAGTTATGATAACTTTGAAGTTTTGTAACAACCTTTTCTTTTTCAGCCAAGACTTGTTTAAGATTAGCAATTTCATCAACACATTTGTTTAATTCAATTTGCTTTTCTTTAAACTTTCTTTCATAAATTTCTTTAGTGACTAAAGTTTCTGACAATCTTTGATCAAAACTTTTGACTTGGCTCTTCAAAGTATCATAAGCTTCTTGTACTCTCTGACTCGACCACTTTAAAGAATCATACTGTTTTTGTAAATCTTGAAATTTAGATTCTTTTTCAACACAATCGACACATTTTGCTGAACACAGTTGTCTATAAACATCATTATCCTTTTCAAGACCTTGACATTTCTGTGTTAGCTTTTCGACTTTTAATTTCAAAATTTCTTCTTTTTCAATCATATCTTTACATTTTGTTGTGAAACCATTTTCAAGTTTAACTATGTCATTGTCTTTTGTTTTTATGATGTCATCTTTTTCAGTACAGGCTTTGCACATTTCTATGCAATTCCTGCACTTGTTTTCTTTTTCATCAACCAATTCAACATTTGATAGATCAGAAGATTTTCTAACCTCAGTCTCATTCAGCACCGGTTCTTCTGACTCAACTTTCTGATCTTCCTTCTTTTCTTCTTTGTGAGCTTCTTCATTCTTCTGTGTTTCTTCAGCTCTCTGTTCCTCTCCAGCAAGCTTTGCGACAGTTTTCACTTCCTCAATCATCTTCTTCAATTCTTCTTCTTTTCTCTTTTTCATTTCTAGCACCTTCGGTAGACTTGCTTCACAAACCTCTCTAATTTTCTTTTCCAAATCAGGCAAATATGCTTTATCAGATAATCTTCGTGTGTTGAAAGTAGCTTGCCTTGGAATCAAACTTGTTACAGCTTTGAAATCCACTTTTGATGGGTCAACAACTGGATTACCCCGTGGATCCATGTAACATTCCAACTCATCATTCCATCGTTTTGCTCTCTGAGCTTCTTTGAATGGTTTGTTTAATTTTCCAATTTCCCATCTTGCATAGTCTGCTTTCCACCATTTATCAGGATCAGCATCAGCCACAAATGCATATCCAACAGCATCTTCTTCAGGGCAAACTTGACTCCAGTCGTAACCTTCATCGTCATGTATAACTGCAAGAGCCCTTGATTTTTCTTCAGGTTGTTTCAATCTTGGTGGCTCAGACTTGTTCTGATGATAAATCGCTTTCTTGTAATAATCTTCATTGAACGGGTTTGCAGAATCATCATTAGCATATGCATTTCTGCACTCGCGCTTAAAGTGACCTCTTTGTTTGCATTTGAAGCATGTCACCTTAGATTTATCAAATCCCAATTTGGTAGATGGTCCACCAATTGACTTCCTCCCCGTGATCTCCATGAACCGCTGTGCTTGACGAACCGCACTGGCCATGCACCATTTTATATCCATTAGTTCCATCTCCTCGGGGTCTAATTGGTCATAATCTTCTTTTGTCAAATTGGTATTTCCAATCTTCCCTGCAACGAGGCTTTCATATGATTCAAGTACAGATGCCAAGAAAACCATCTGTTGTTTTGCCCATTCTTCGCTGAAATTCTGCCCATTCTTAAGATCCACTGTGATATTACACTGAAACAAATTCTTGGAAGCAGATTGATCAGAAGTTGTTGAAGAAGATCCACTATGATAACCACTGTGAAGACTTTCATTGTTTACTGATCTTGAGCTTTCTGCGGAAAATGTTGTTTTTGGAGATCCAGCCTGTGGTGCATTTCCTCGGTAGTAAAGCTCCACATTTTGCTGATAAGCTGGATTGTTGACTTTAGATCTCTTTATCTCCAACTCATGACTTTCAAGTCTTTCGATCAGCAAATCCATTTTTAAATCTTCAGGCTTGATTGTGTTTTTCAACATTAGAGCGAAGTATTGCCATTCTTGATCATTTGGCAATGAATCAAACAATTTATCCACCAGCTCCTCTTCAGAATATGTGATTTCATGTCTGGCCAGCTCCATCTTCAGATGCCCAAATCTCTCGATCATTTTACAGACAGATTCATTGTTCATACAACCAAATAAATCGAATTCTTTACGTAACAGTTTCTTTTTGTTTTTCACAATTTCAGATGTACCTACACATTTTCTTTCTAAAGCCTCCCATAAACTCTTCGACGTTTTCTCTTGCTCAAGTAGCGAAATGATATCTTCTCTTACTGACTGTTTGATCAATGTTATCATTTTATATTCAGCCACAACATTTTTCACATCTATTTTTGTAAACTCTTTTTCATCTAATAATTCTCCTTCTTTTACTGGTTTTATATATCCATATTTCAATTTTAACCAGCTTTCAGGAGCGAAAGCTTTTACCCAACCCTCAAACCGATTTTCCACCAGTTATAATCTTCAATCTTCATTAGTTTCGGCGGTTTCTGTTGGCTTCCATACATATTATCATATTTCAAATTCTCTGAAATCTCTCTCGAATACTCTCTTATTTCAGATCTTCTGTCGGATGATTCTGAAGTAAAGGCATTGTAGAACGTGTTGTAAAATTCTTCACCGCTGCTCGACATCTTCAAATTCTATCTTGAATTTGCACCTTTTATATCTTGAATCACCTGAATACGAACAAACAAACACAATGAGTTTAAACACTATCAAACAAATGAATCGTAAAAGAATTTGGTCCGTTCGGATGGATCAATAGTCAATCGGATGACGTTGGCCCAATCGGATGAGATCAGCCCACACGGATGTTTGTCTTCGAACGGATGGAGATCCGGATGATGATTCGTCCGGATGGGGATCCGGATGGTGATACGTACGGGTGGGGATCCGGACGAGTGTCTTATCCGTGCGACTAAGGTGATCTGTACGAGTGATGTAATCCGTGCGGATAATATAAGACGACTCTTTGACACAAACCAATATACTAAACGACAAAACTTGAGTTGATCGGTTGGCTCTTTGACTTCAAGGCAAGATCACATGCAAGAGTTAATCAAATCAAGAATCACATGAACTTCTGAGAAAATTCTATAGAATACACAAATCACATGCACACTGTCACACCCCCAAAATCCACTCGCGGAGTACTACCGCTTGGAGGCGTGACATGACCAGGATCAAGCCACCAATCATATTGAACATAAGTAAAAAGTAAAAGTCATTCATCAATACGATAGGTGTTTACAAAACCAAATATAAACAAGTGTGTAGCGGAAGCATTAATGTAAAAACCCAACATCAGTTTAAGTACAAAAAGGCATAATGTTTAACAACACATTCACGATCCATATCCACAACGACTGTGCCTCCCGTGCAAGCTCCAAAAGTACCTATGGTCCTGCAAGGCATGTAACAGAGAGTCAACAACTAGTTGAGCGAGTTCACAGTTGGCTATTTAGTGAAAATGTTCATTTCGTAAATCGTATGTTCGATTAGTAATCATGTATCGTATGTAATAGCATCGCGGCCCTCAAGGCATGTTTGCGAAGTTTAGTGGGGGTTTCCCATGTTTTCTAGACTAGTTATATTTGTATCGCGGCCCTCCAGGCATGTTTGCGAAGATTAAAGTATAGTTCGCGGCCATTCCAGGCATGTTTGCGAAGATCGTTCTAGTATAGTTCGCGGCCATTCCAGGCATGTTTGCGAAGATCGTTCTAGTATAGTTCGCGGCCATTCCAGGCATGTTTGCGAAGAGAAGTATGTGTATCACTAGTCTAGTAGTATATACCATTGACCTTCCACTCCCGAGGCCTATGGTATGTAATTCCGATAACTATTCAACATAAAAAAATCAATCAACCCATTCCCAACCCCGGGAATCCCATGCCTTGGTAGAAGTATGAACTCACCTTGTTTCGCTCGGTATGCTAAGTATGTGCTCACGGTTAATCAATCACGTCCTAAGGTATGCACGTATACATAATCAGTTTGTATTAAAGTTGTTTGTGCGTAAACATAATCATCATGAACATCGCATCAATCACAATACACGTATTTGCAATCATACAAGTAATACTTTATACATAACAGCAGTTGACTAGCTCAGTTAAGTTTTTATCAGAAACAGTTACTGTGCAAATTACCCAAGTCGGCGAAACACCCACTGTTTCGCCATGAGCCCCTCCGACGAATCACTCATGTTTCGTCAAACAAGTCTCGGCGAAACACATTGTGTTTCGCCATGTCGGTTTCATCAATAAAAATGTGTTTCGCCGGTACCTGATTCGTCGAAACACACAATAGTTTCAGCAATAATTATCATGTCACAAATAATCATATCACAAATCCCTTGTGGCCGACAACTATCATTCACCGCCAATTCTCATAGGACCAAAATAACATATAGCCGATTGGACCTTCAACATCAACAACCGATTGGACCCTTATATGCATTATCAATACTACCAACATCACTAATATAAATTGGCGGTTCACAAGTTCCCACCAATCTCGATTTTTAATAAACCACCCATGTTACCCTCCAAAATCTTATCCATCCAGCCGAAAATTCCAAGAAGTGTTCTTTATGTTTCAATATGACAACATATATATACAACCAAAAAAAACAAATGAATCATGAGAAACATATCCTGACAACACACACATGGGTTGCAACTAAAAGCATTCATCAAACCGAATATTTAATCAAAAACAAGTAATCGATTCAGTATATACACACTAACCGAGATGAAAAGAACGATGAATAAGCTAAGGGGGCTTCGAAAGTTCCAAACAGCCGTCACACAGAAGAGGGGCGCTCTAGGGTTTCTATTTTGTTAACGTCTGACGAATGAGACGGTTCTGTGTAATTTATATGCGTACAAGTGAACTGGGCCCTAATGGGCTTTGGTGAAACTGGGCTTCGGCGAAACACCTGTTTCGTCGAGATGCTTATGGCGAAACAGTCTATTTCGTCGGGTTCAGTCTGTTTCGTCGAGTCCTTTTATGTGTTAACAGTTTTAAGTTTTCAACAGGTTTCATGTTATACAGCCAAACACAAAATCATGCAACCACAATGCGTTCATAAAAATATATAAAAAAAATAACGTGTACAGTTACAAGTTAAACAAGTCAAACAACTACACAGTCAAAGTCAACGTGCACTAAATGCGAAAATGAAAGTCGGAAACTCGAGTTGTCACATTATCCCCAACTTGAAAGAAATTTCGTCCCGAAATTTAGCATGCGGTTACCGAGGAAGCTAGGTAAGTTATCGTTTACTGGTTTTCCTGGGGTGTCACATCATTCCCCCGTTGAGTTGGAATTTCGTTCCGAAATTCCGTAGTAGCTTCAGCCTCAGTAGTAGTTGCATTGTTTTCGAACAACTGGGGATATTTGAGTTCCATTTGATCTTCGCGCTCCCAGGTGAACTCTGGGCCGCGACAGGAGTTCCAACGAACTCGTACAAGAGGTATTCTAGTGTTCTTGAGGACCTTAACATCCCGGTCCGTGATTTCAACTGGTTCTTCGACGAAATGCAACCGTTCGTCGATAGTGAGCTCCTTCAAAGGAACTATAAAGGTCTCATCTGACTGCCACTTCTTCAGATTCGACACATGAAAGACGTTGTGAACTGCACTGAGTTCAGCTGGTAAGTTCAGTCTGTAGGCCACTTTGCCTATCTTTTCTATGACTTCAAATGGTCCAACGTATCGTGGATTGAGCTTGCCTCGTTTGCCAAAACGAACAACACCCTTCCAGGGTGACACCTTGAGTAGTGCTCGATCCCCAACTTGGAATTCGAGTATTTTCCTGTGTTTATCAGCGTATACTTTCTGACGGTCACGTGCTGCCGCCATGCGTTGTCGTATTTGAGCAATCTTTTCAGTAGTATCAACTACCATTTCCGGACCTGTGATCTGACTGTCACCCACCTCTGCCCAACAAAGAGGTGATCGGCATTTACGCCCGTACAATGCCTCAAATGGAGCAGCTTTAATGCTGGTGTGGTAACTGTTGTTGTACGAAAATTCCACAAGTGGCAGATGTTTTTCCCAGCCTTTGCCAAAGTCAATTACGCACGCCCGAAGCATGTCTTCTAGAGTTTGAATAGTGCGCTCAGACTGCCCATCGGTCTGAGGATGATAAGCTGTGCTCATGTCTAATCGAGAGCCAAAAGATTTGTGCATTGCTTGCCACAGTTCTGAAGTAAAACGTGCATCACGATCAGAGATAATAGATGTGGGCACCCCGTGCCTCGAGACAACTTCCTTAAGGTATACGTCTGCTAAAGTGGAGAACTTATCCGTTTCCTTGATAGCCAAGAAGTGAGCAGACTTGGTGAGTCGATCAACGATCACCCAAATAGTATCATTCCCACGTTGAGATCTAGGCAGGCCAGTAACAAAATCCATGGAAATTTGCTCCCATTTCCATTGTGGTATCTCAGGTTGTTGGAGTGGGCCTGATGGTTTCTGATATTCTGCTTTGACTCTCGCACAAGTCAAACACTTGCTAACGTAAGTTGCTATGTGGGCCTTCATGCTAGGCCACCAATATGTAGTTCTGAGGTCGTGGTACATCTTATCTGAACCAGGATGTACTGAGTAGCGAGACTTATGAGCTTCATCCATTACAAGTTCGCGTAAACTACCATAGAGTGGGACCCAGATGCGTCCTGTTACATAGTAGGCGCCGTCTGCCCTTAGTTCTAACCGTTGCCTTGAACCGCGTAGAGCTTCAGCCCTGACGTTTTCTGGTTTCAATGCTTCTACCTGAGCATCTCGTATCTGTGAAGGAAGACTAGACTGAATAGTGAGTTGCAACACTCGTACACGCCTAGGTATAGTATCCTTTCGACTGAGGGCGTCGGCCACCACATTAGCCTTGCCTGGATGGTACTTTATAGCACATTCGTAATCGTTCAGTAACTCGACCCATCGACGTTGTCGCATGTTCAAATCTTTCTGCTTGAAAATATATTCGAGGCTCCTGTGATCGGTGTAGATGGTGCACTTGGTGCCATACAGGTAATGTCGCCATATCTTGAGCGCAAAAACAACAGCTCCAAGTTCTAAATCGTGCGTAGTGTAATTCC
>JARYGA010030127.1:0-26673 GCA_030545235.1 Helianthus tuberosus | reverse complement strand
ATCACAATCAGTCTCGACCTCAAACACTTCATCGACGGTAGCCGTTGGGGGGTCAACTTCAATTAAAGGCTCACCCGCAGTAACATGAGAAGATCCAATTTGAAAGTATTGGGTCAAGTCAATGACAAGTGGACAGTCAGATGAAAAGTTGTTGTAGACAACGTCAATATCTTCTAAATCTTTGTCAACATTTTGAACCTTATTGACGCGGTCATCACTTAATGGCCTATCCCAATTTTTTCGATGATTAACATTTTCGACTACCCACCTATGTTTATTTTTTTGGTTTCGAGACATTTCTTGGATGAAGAACACTTGTTTGGCTTGCGAAGCAAATATGAGTTGATCGTCTTTGTCCCATTCATGTTCAGTGCTTATACTGGTGATATTATTGTCATGGTTTACACCCCTTCGAGTATCAAACCACTTGCACCGAAATAGGACAGTTGAATAATCATTTATATAACGCAACTCAATAATTTCTTCTAATTGATCATAAAATTTCACACCGTTCTCTCCAACCACTTCCACCCCAGAGTTTTGCGTTATGCATTTTGCATCACGTTCAAGTGTCTTAAACCTAACACCATTGACTATGCAAGCAGTGTAAGTGTAAGCAGTCATTTTCGCACAAATTGAAAGAGCATACAACCCCGGGTGGAATTATGGAGAATTTTGTGTTTTCATCGAATGGACCTAACAAATATAGAGTAATAATGTTTGTTATATAACCTAGCAAGTGTATTACCTAGCAAGTGTAGAGTAATGAGTGTTATATATGTATTATACCTTATGGAGAAACCATCCAGAAAATTTGGTTTTAAGATCATCTTGGGGATGTGTATGTTTGAATTCACTACATTGATCACAAATATAAGAAAGGAATGAAAATACTAATTAACAGATTATGAAAAGTTAAAGATAGAAACACTCACTTCATGTACGCCCTGACTTCTACGCATTTTTCGAGGACAAACCATTCCATCTTGCTTTTTTCGATGAATGATAGATGTTTGTTCTTTGTTGCGCCAACGGGACGACATTTGGACTCAAACACCCATAACTTTCTTTTTTCAAAAACGACATCATCGTTTCTATCTGGGCTATTGAACTTAGTCTGAACATCTTTAAGGTACATTGAACAAAATGTTAGAGCTTCTTCAAACACATAACCTTCAGACCTTGTCGGGTTTTTGACATAGTTCTTTAGTTTTGTCATGTACCTTTCAAATGGATACATCCATCTAAAAGCTACTGGACCTCCCGCAATCACTTCATCAGGTAAATGCACAAGTAAATGAACCATAATGTCAAAAAACGCAGGTGGATAGATCATCTCTAACTTGCATAAGATGGTAACAATGTCATCCTTCGCTTTCTTCATATCATCCACCAATAGTGTTCTAGAGCAAAGTTGCTTAAAGAACATACAAAGGTCTACTATTGGTGTAGATGTATCTTTGGTCAAAAGCCCTCTAACCCCAATCGGTATCAAACGTTGCATGAGGATATGACAGTCATGAGATTTCAACCCGGTAATGTTAGCATTGTTATCTGTTACCCTCTTACTGATATTAGATCCAAACCCATCTGGTAGTTTAACATTTTTTTATAAACTGACAAAAAAGTTTTCGATCATCGGACTTGAATGAGTACTTTGGGTGGGGACTTAAGAACTTGCCACCCGATTGTTTCAGCCATTGTGTCGGCCGAATGTTTAGTTTTTCCAAGTCGGACCACGCATTTGGCGTGTCTTTGCTCTTATCGTTCATTAGAAGAGTACCGAGCAAGCTGTCGCACACGTTTTTCTCTATATGCATTACATCTAAGTTATGTTTCAGTTGCAGAGAAGACCAATACTCAAGGTCAAAAAATATGCTTCGTTTAGACCAGTTCAACTCGAAATCTGACCGGGTTATCCTCCCACCTCCAAAAGTTGGATGCTTGCCTGGTAGACGATTAATTAAACGACCGAGTTGAGCTTCTATGTCAGCTAGGCTAAACTGTCTCGGAGTGTCTCGTGTCTCGGGTCTCCCGTTAAAGTCGAGACTTGTTCTCCCAGGATGGTTGGCATCTAAGAACCGGCGATGACCAACATAAGCACATTTACCAGTTACACGTATTGAAGGAGTGTCTTGGTTACAAGTTGGGCATGCCATGTAGCCTTGTCCGCTCCAACCTGATAGACTACTACGGGCTGGAAAGTCATTGATGGTCCATAACAATGCCGCGTTCATTGTGAAGTATGTGTTTGTTGTTGTGTCTTTAGTACGTACACCTGTCTGCCACAATTGCTTAAGCTCATCCACTATCGGTCTAAGGAAAACGTCCATGTCTTTCCTAGGTGATTTAGGGCCAGGAATCAACAAGGTCAACATGAATGTGGACTCTCGCATGTATAGCCAGGGAGGCAGATTGTATGTGGTGAGTATAACCGGCCACGTGCTATGAGTTGTGGATCCACTACCGTTGTTAAAGGGATTAAAACCGTCAGTTGCAAGCCTAAGCGAACATTTCGTGGCTCCATCGCGAAGTTTGGGTACTTTTTATCAAAGTCTTGCCATGAAGATCCATCAACTGGATGACGCATAGTCCCATCTTCCGATCGTCCGGTACTATGCCATATCATATCTTTTATTGTGTGCCTTGAACAATACAAACGTCGTTGTCTAGGCGTCAAAGGAAAGTATCGTAACACCTTACGAGCCACCTTCGTGCCTTTTGTGTCTTTATCGACCCATCGACTCTCATTACAAACGGGACAATTTTGTAAGGACTCGTTTTCTTTCCAAAAGAGAGCACAATCATTTGTGCACACATCTATCATCTCATATGCCAAACCAATCTTCTTAAATGTCTTTTTAGCTACATAATACGAAAGGGGAATCTTGTTGCCTTCTGGCATTGACTCTCGCAACAACGAGAGGATATGATCTACTGCTTCATTAGTCAAATGGTGCATATCCTTTATATTCATAAGCTTTGCTAAAAAGTCAAGAGAAGAAAACTTGGTACAACCAGGATATAATTCTGTTTCAACTTCCTTTACTAGGTCTTCAAAATCATCACCAACACCGCTACTATCTCCATTCGAGTTCTCTTGGTTAAGGTATGTATCTTCTTCCATACGCTCCCCCCTAACGTCTTCAATAACGTTTCCCATACCGTCTTGTGGCGCAACATCGTTTACTTCTGCAATTGGAGTCGTTTCCCCGTGATAGGTCCACTTCGTGTGTTCCTTCCAAAAACTGTTAATAAGCAAATGGTATTTCATTTCTGCCATATTTATTAAGCCGGAATTTTTACATAGGGTACACGGACATCTAACTTCATCATGGTTTTTTATCACTCTTTCACACATCTCGATAAAAGACTTGAGTCCTTGCTTGTAGTGAGGTGAATGACGTGGGGAATCAATCCAACTTTTATCAATAGGCATTATGCAACTGAAAGAAAATCTAATTTAGGATTAACAAGACAAGGGTAGGCTGCTAAACCCACTTTTTGAACACTTTATCTCATATGTGAATGTGTATTACATGATTGTTTGTTTAAGAAAAATTCGACAGCATTTCCACTTAGCTCCCAAGTATATATGTAATGATATATATACCCGAGGAGCAAAGAGAAAATGATAACTGAATCCTTCTTAAACAAACAATCATGTAATACACATTCACATCCTAAATGAGATAAAGTATTCAAAAAGCAATCCCAAGATAAACGGGGACAACCCGAAATTAATTTCTAAATCAATTTCGGGCGGGTATTTCTAAGCTCGTTATGTTTAAAATGATTAATTCAAACACGGGCATAGTTTTTAAAGCTTATTATGTTCTTAATGATTGTTTTAAATTTTGGGCGCTACGTTATGTTTTAAATCATGATTTCAATTTCGATTGGGTGTCTTTTAGCACGTTATGTTTGAAATGATGAATTCAATATCAGGCACGATTTTTTATACTTGTAATGTTCTTCATGATGGTTTAAATTTCGGGTGGGTATTTTCTTAGCTCCTTTTGTTTTAAATGGTGATTTCAATTTTGGCGGGTATTTTCTATGTTCGTTATGTTTTAAATGATGATTTTAATTTAAGGAGGGTATTTCCTAACTAATATATATTTGTCAAAGTTAAATATAAATGTTTCAAACCTAAACACAAACATACTAATTATCAAACTTAAACTTTTTTTTTCAAACCTACACATAAACAACATTCAAATTAACATACTACCAACACACATACATACTTATAAACACATGTACATACTTACACATACACATACATACTTACAAACATACATTTTGATCAAAACCACAAAATTTATACATACACATTTGCATACTTTATACAAACATACATACTAACATACATATTTTTCACCAATTGCAAACATTTACATGCACAATTGTTCATCATTTACATACACCTACATACATACATTCATTCATTCATAGACTTACATACCCACATACATGCTTACATACACATGCATACACTTACATACACAAATACATACACCTACATATACTCATTTTCACCAAATAAACCTACATTATACATTTACATACAAGCATACATCCTTACATACACCTACCATACACCTACATATACTCATTTTCACCAAATACACCTACATTATACATTTTCACAAACATTTACATACAAACATGCATCCTTACATACACCTACATACACATACATACACCTACATACACAAATACATACACCTACATATACTCATTTTCACCAAATAAACCTACATTATACATTTACATACAAACATACATCCTTACATACACCTACATACACATACATACACCTAAATACACAAATACATACACCTACATATACTCATTTTCACCAAATACACCTACATTATATATTTTCACAAACATTTACATACAAACATACATCCTTACATACACCTATATACACATACATACACCTACATACACACATACATACACCTAAATATACTCATTTTCACCAAATACACCTACATTATACATTTTCACCCACATTTACATACAAACATACATCCTTACATACACATTTACATACCTAAACAAAAAATTATAAAATTTCTAAACTTTGAAAAACTTCAAATAAAACTATCCGTAATTTCAAGTTTTCAAGTAGATGTAACCACGGAGACGAGGTGGTGACCGGAGAAGTGATGGTGGTGACCGGAGAGGTGATGGTGGTGAGCCGATTTCTCTAGCATAAACACAAAAACACACAAAAATTATAGACTATAACATGTATAAAACAAAATAGAGAAGAAATTTAACAACATACAAACTTAAACTAACCGATTTGGGGACAAATCGCCGGAATCCGTCGCCTGAGAGAAGAAGAAAAGGGGGGAAAGTGAGGAAAGAGGGAAAAAAAGCCCGCTGTAGAGAGTTTATGTCGTTCGAGCATTACCGGATTTAACTTGTCGCCGCTATTAGTTGACCGTCGCCGCTATTGATTTGGACCGAGATAAGATATCAGTGGCTGGGGTTTGATGAGGGTCCATAGATCTTTAGCGGAGACACATAGTCGCCGCTAATACCCTAATACTTGTCGCCGCTATTGGTTCTCAAGTCCCCAACCGTTGGATCAGGGTAAGGATTAACGGCTGGGGATTGATGTTAGGTGGTGGGACGCGGATCGACCAATAGCGGCGACATTTGGCCTGTCGCCGCTATTGCCATCGCCACTAAAGGCCTTCCTTTCTTGTAGTGTGTCTAGACAACTTTATTTTGGTTAATGTAATGAATGCTATGTCAAACATTGCCTTTAATATTATAGGCAACTCAACGTTCATTTTTTCTAGATTTTTCACTACTTAATACTAAGGATGCAATTTAAGAACTTCTATACTAGAAATGTTTCTCCAATACTTTAATAGCGGCACATCGTATTAGTAATGGCAATAACAAATACTACTTTTGCAAATTACAAACATGTTACACAATACATTACTTATTACAATACATAACACGAAAACATAAATCAACCCTTTGATAGAACATAAATGAAACTTTTGCCCTCTCAATTCTTTATTTAATTCTTTATTCACCCCTAGAGGCCCAAATGGCCCAAATGAGAGTACTTGCACACAATAACTCACCCACAAAACCCTACATCATTTCATAACATTCACTCCTAGAAACCACCTTTGCACATAGAGGCTTCTTCATTTCACAAGAAAGTTTCAGCACCTCAGTTAGGTCAATCGGATGAGCCATATCAGGAACCCACTCAAAGTTGTACACTAACTTAGCCACCCACTGGCTAACTGTAACCATACCAAGGTTCATACCCGGGCAAACCCTACGACCTGCTCCAAATGGTGCAAGCCTAAGGTCACCACCCCTTATATCCACATTAGACCCACCAGCAGACAGTAAGAACCTAGCTGGATCAAACACAAAAGGGCATTCCCATATGTCAGGATTGTGTGTGATGGCCCACATGTTGACCATGGCAGTAGTGTTGGCTGGAATAACCATGCCGTTGGTGAGATGGACATCTGATGTTGAAAGACGAGCCCATGACAGGAGGGGGCCCGGTGGGTGGACACGAAGAGTTTCTTTTATAACAGCTTGAAGGTAGGGTAGTTTAGTCATTTCAGCGTCATTGAGGTTTTTGTTGCCCATGACAGCGTTGAGTTCAAATCGGAGCTTGGATTGAATGCCTTGGTTTATCACTAGTTCCGCCATGACCCACTCGATTAGAAGAGCGATTGTATCAGTTCCGCGAAATACCATTTCCTATGATTAAATATGTAAGAAGATCAAAACTTAGTTACGTTAGTTCATATACCATAAAACATCTAAAAATAAATACTCGATAAATTAATCACCTTAATAAAATTAATAATTTTTCCGGTCCCAATTTAGGAGTAGTACAAAATTAGACCCCAATCGATAAAATAATAAGATAATATTTTTTTTTTAAATCCCATTGTATATGTATCGGTGCCAACCAAACTATAAATTAATAATTACTAAAATATTCTAAATTTTCAATGGAAATTTTATAGTGATCCATTTCTAACCATGTTTAATGTACTTTATATGAAGAAGAAATATGCTTTGAAACTTGTTTTGTAAATGTAAGTATATTGGACTTTTTTAAAAGTCATATCTAAAGCCACTTTAAATTAATAAATTATTAATTTATCGATATAATAATATCTCGCTAAATTAATAAAATATATTGGTCCTAACTTATTAATTTATATTAATTTATAGAGGTTATAGTGTAACTTGTATCAAATAAGAAAAATGGTAATGGGTAATGATATACCATCATCTTAAAATTAGTATATATTTAATTATTGGTTAGGGATGGCAATCTAACATAGACCCGATGGACAAACCCAAAATATTTGGTACTAGTATATAGTTTAAAAAAAATCCATGGGCATAGAATGAGTATGATAATAAGGGATATGTAGCTCAATTACCCCAAACATACATCTATACTATATAATAAAAGAAAACAGTTATGGGACACATGTCATTCATTGGAGCTATCTATTTTTTAGTTTTTTTCTCTCTCCTACTTAATTATAAATAATTAATATTAATTAAAAGATAGTTATAAAATTAAATTTAATATAAATTTAAACAATTAATATAGGAGATAGTATAATATTTTGAAATATTTATTAGATTTCAAAATTATTTATCCTGAAATTAACAAAAGACGTACACTAAATATAAATTAATATAATGTAAATGATTTATTTATTTTATTAAACTAAAATAGTTAAGGATAGAACCTATTTCAAAAATATTTATAAGGGGTAAACAAAAACATTAATCAATGTTTATTGGTTCTATACTTTTATTTTCGTGTTCAACTCTCAACTCAAATACGGTATTCACTATGTTTACATGACATTTATAAGAACCATCACCGCAATCACCCCATCTATCATATATCGAGTATATCCGTTAGTTTTTTAAAGATATAATTTTTTATTAGATTTGTTCAACCCGTGTAATAAACGAGATTTTTTAAAGATATAATGTTTTTTATTATTTACTATCAAAATTACATTTATGCAACTCATGTAATACACCGGGTTTTTTTTTAAATATAACTTTTTTTATTATGTGGTATATAAAATTATATTTATTTAATTCGTATAATGCATAGGGTTTATAGATATATAACAAGATGTAACTTTTTATTGATTGTTATATAAAATTACATGTGCTCAACCCATACAATAAAGGAAAATTGGTTTTTAATAAACCAACATTTGCCCCATTGGTAAATAATAATCCTACCTACAGATTTGGTAATTAATAATCCTACGTTTCAATACGTTGGTACTCAATGGGCCTCCGTTAGTTTTTTTTAACTGAAGTTAGTTTTTAAGTTTTATTTATTACACAAACAGTCCCTGTAGTTATAATTTACTAGTTTTAAGTTTTATTTATTACACAAACAGTCCCTCTAGTTATAAAAAAAATCATAAAAATAAAAAAAAATCTAAAAAATCAAAAAAATTCAAAAAAATCATAAAAATTCTAAAAAAAATCAAAAAAATTCTAAAAAAATCAAAAAAATCATAAAAAATCAAAAAAATTCTAAAAAAATCAAAAAAATTCTAAAAAAAATCAAAAAAATCATAAAAAACCGTTTCAACCCGTACCGTTTCGACGCGAACCGTTTTCGACCCGGACCGTTTCGACCCAGACCGTTTTCGACCCGGACCGTTTCGACCCACCACCACCACCACCGCACCGCCACCACCACCACCACCACCACCACAGCACCGCCACCGCCACCGCCACCGCCACCACCACCACCACAGCACCGCCACCACCACCACCACAACACCGCCACCACCACCACCACCACCACCGCACCGCCACCACCACCACAGCACCGCCACCGCCACCACCACCACCACAACACCGCCACCACCACCACCACCACCACCACCACAGCACCGCCACCGCCACCACCACCACCACAGTACCGCCACCACCACCACCACCACCACCGTTTTCGAAACGGTCCGGGTCGAAAACGGTCTGGGTCGAAACGGTCCGGGTCGAAAACGGTTCGGTTCGAAACGGTACGCGTCGAAACGGTCCGCGTCGAAAACGGTTCGGGTCGAAACGGTACGCGTCGAAACGGTACGGGTCGAAACGGTACGGGTCGAAACGGTACGGGTCGAAAACGGTACGGGTCGAAAACGGTTCGGGTCGAAACGGTTCGGGTCGAAACGGTCCGGGTCGAAAACGGTCCGGGTCGAAACGGTCCGGGTCGAAAACGGTCCGGGTCGAAAACGGTCCGGGTCGAAAACGGTTCGGGTCGAAACGGTTCGGGTCGAAACGGTCCGGGTCGAAAACGGTCCGGGTCGAAACGGTCCTGGTCGAAAACGGTTCGGGTCGAAACGGTACGCGTCGAGACGGTACGGGTCGAGACGGTACGGGTCGAAAACGCTTCGGGTCGAAACGGTACGGGTCGAAACGGTACGGGTCGAAACGGTACGGGTCGAAACGGTCCGGGTCGAAAACGGTCCGGGTCGAAAACGGTCCGGGTCGAAAACGGTACGGGTCGAAAACGGTTCGAAACGGTTTTTTATGATTTTTTTGATTTTTTTTTGATTTTTTTAGAATTTTTATGATTTTTTTTTATTTTTTTAGAATTTTTTTGATTTTTTTAGAATTTTTATGATTTTTTTGAATTTTTATGATTTTTTTTTATTTTTATGATTTTTTTTATAACTACAGGGACTGTTTGTGTAATAAATAAAACTTAAAACTAGTAAATTATAACTACAGGGACTGTTTGTGTAATAAATAAAACTTAAAAACTAACTTCAGTTAAAAAAAACTAACGGAGGTCCATTGAGTACCAACATATTGAAACGTAGGATTATTAATTACCAAATCTGTAGGTAGGATTATTATTTACCAATGGGGCAAATGTTGGTTTATTAAAAACCAATTTTCCTACAATAAATGAGGTTCTTAAAAAAATATCTTTTTTGATTATTTAATATATAAAATTAAATTTACTTAGCCGTACAATACATAAGGTTCTTAAACATATAATTTTTTTATTATTTAATATATAAAATTACATTATTCAACTCATGTAATAAACGGGATTTTTAAAGATATATTGTTTTATTATTTGTTATTTAAAATTACATTTATTCAACCCGTGTAATAAACGGGTTTTTCAAAATATTTTTTTTATTATTTGGTATATAAAATTATATTTATTCAACCCTGTGTAACCCCCGTTTGTTACACGGGTTCTAACCTAGTACGTTTATACTAAAACATTTTTAAACATTTTCTTTTTCTATTTATTTTCCTTTTCCTTTACGCTTGGTAATACGTAGCATCCCAGATAACTAAGTGATAGTTTTTTTTTTCTATTTTTTTTAAGTTCTTTAGGTAACAAAATTATATAAAAAATAAATTAGTAAAACTGTATTATGGAATTCAAATAGATAACCTTATACAAACTTACAAGTATACATGATACTTACGGGTATACTTAATAAACACGGATATACCTTATCCCGGACAAGTATTCAATTGAACACAATTTTAGAATTGAGTAAGGTAAGGGGATGTTCAAAACCGGATATCCGAAATTATTGGATACCTGGTTTCACTCTCCGAATCTGTATCCGAAATTTTGGACAGTGAATCGATATCTGAATATCCAATTTTATATTTTTTTTTATTTTATATTTTTTTATTTATTTAAAACCGGATATTTCGGATATCCAAATATAAATTTTCGGATATTTCAAATATTTTTTCGGATAGTTCGGGTATCTGATAAAAAATAAACTTTTAAATTTTTGGATATTCGAAGTATCCGAAAATTTTAAATTGAGTAAACTTCCGTTTTGCTCCCTGTGGTTTGGTCATTTTAACGGTTTTGCTCCAATAGTTTAAAAATAGCAATTTTCCTCACTGATCTTTCGAGTTTGTCGCCAGTTTTCTCCCTGATGGAGTTAGAGGCTGGGAGCAAAATGAAGATAAGTTAGAAAAATCAAGGAGGAAAATGGCTATTTTTAAACTATTACAGCAAAACCGTTAAAATGGCCAAACCTCAGGGAGCAAAACGGAAGTTTACTCTTTTAAATTAGTTATCCGAATTCAAGTATTTCGAATATCCGAATTTTCGGTTAGTTTGGATATCAGATAATCCGGATCGGATTTTCAAATTTCAGATATTTTCGAACTTAGGGAATTCAATTATCAATATACTATCTCAAATCAGTCCTCGTGTTGTTGCTTGACAATAGAGTTTAATTCGATTAATGATTTAAACCGAAGACATTATTTTACAATGATTAGAAAAGGCTTTAATGTATAAAAATATTTAAACTAAAGAAACTGAGTCTTACACGCTAAATCTTCAATCTTTCCAATATTTGGTCGGTAAGATGAATCATGGAATTAATTTTCTATTAGCTATTTTACCAACTACGATGGTCCACGTTGTAGAATTTATAATATCTATTCCTAGGACATTCCATTGATGCTTGTCAAACAATAATTACTTTTAAGGATGGAAGAACACGTATATGAGGGGACCAACAATAGTTTTTACTGTTTTTGTGATGTCCCGCAAAACAAGAAACAAAAACAATACACCTGTGTTACAACCATTGATGTTGTAATCCTATAGTAGATATTTTTATGATACGTACGTGGTATTGTCCGTGTTACTCATTTATTTGTTAGAACGGTCGAATTGCTTTCATAAATGAATTACGTAATAAACGATTTATTCAAAAATGAATTATGTATAAGTGGTTTACACTGTAAATATATAGTTAATTTAAAACAAAATATAAAAATACTATATCCTTCATGTAGATTTGTAATATAATAAAATTTAAATCCTCGAGGAAGTAAAATATAAAGTTTCAGGTAGTAAATGAAATTGTGGAAGGAGAAAAACAATCAATTTTTTTTTTAAATCATGTTCAAATCACCTATGACTTATTCGAATGAAGACAGTCCAAATAGAGACAACCAGCATAGATATGTACCTAATTATCGGTCCAATCCGCTTCTAAAAATACTCTTATTGGTGATACATTTGTATTCCCCATTTAATCATCTGTAGTCTTGTTAAGTTACTGGTATCAGTTCCTTTAACTAATGGTTATATATATTTACAGGTGTTAATTCTTAATTAGAGTAACTGTTATTGTAAATCCATAAGTTACTAGTATTAGTTCCTTAACTAATGGTTATATATATTTACAGATGTTAATTCTTATATTTCAAATCTTGATGTTTGATGAATCGACCTTCTCCGGAAAGATCCAACTTGAAGGGATAGCGTACTTCAGGGGCAAAATATAGAGGGGGGGGGGGGGGGGGGGGGGGGGCTTTTCGCTCAGTAGTGTTATATATGTAGTTTTCGTATATAAATTTTTGGGTATATACGTTTTCGACCCCACGTCATTCGGGTCACTGGCTTACTTTGTACATATTGCTCAAAGGAGTTAAATGTGCAATAAAAAAATAAGTCAAGATAACAACATATATAAAAGGGAAGGATAACACTAACCCATAAGATAGCCACCATATCATCTTCACTAAGCTTCTCCTCGCCACTTAAAGAGAGCAATATATCAACGAAGTCATAATCCTCACCGCGATTTGCCGAGCCTATGAGTTTATGTTCATCAATAATCTTTTTGACAAATTTCTGAACTCGAGGTACAAGAGCAACACATCTTTCTTTAACACGAGAAGGGTCATAAAAGTTGTTCAACCACGACAAATGATCCGACCAATTGAATGCCCCTAAAAGCTCAAATCCTTCTCTCACCATCTTTTGAAGCTCCATATATTCATGAACATCCCCATTTTTGTTGTAGCTTTTCCCGAAGACAATTTCCATTATATTGTTCAAAGAAGCAATTTGCAAGTGCTTTCTTAGTACAACAAAACCATGCAAGGATTGTTCCTTAACAATGTTATTTAACATAGACGTACATTCCTCCACACGTGCATGTTCGTGCGAGAAAACATGTCTTGGAGCAAAGAGATGAGACGAACCAATTCTTCTCAATAGTCTCCAATAGGTTCCATTGGGTGCAAATCCAATAGCTCGGTTAAACATGAGTAGCCTAGCAGACTGTTTTATCGGACGGTTGGCGAAGTGTTGGGAGGTTAAGATTTCACGAGCCGTTTGTGGGTCCGAGGCAACCACAGTAGGGGTTGAGCCAACACTGATAGCCATGAGTTGGGTAGCTGCATGGCTAGAACGAGCCATGCACGCAAGGGTGCGATGAGGTAAATCATGAACCAAACATAGCAAGCTACCAAATACGGGAAACCCTAGAGGGCTTGGAATAGGGACGCAACCCATATGGTTGCGTCCATTTTTCCATGCCGGGCCTCCGTAACATGACAACGTCCATGTCACAACCGCAAGAGTTGCGAATGTTATGACACCATAAATCAATACAAAAGTGATGTTCATAGTATATGTTTCAAGAAAGGTAGGGTAAGTAATCCCCCACCAAGTGATCATGTCTATATGATACGAGCTTATTGTCGTTGCCATGGAGAATATGAAATGTGTGTGTAAGTTGGGTTGTTGTGGTGTGGGATAACGGTTGACAGAATAATGGTTGTTTAAATAGGTAACATGCTGTGAAATAGGAAGCAATCTATTGGCTTGAAAAGTATAAAATTTCCTAGGTTATCTAAAAAGTGGCAACATCTATGTGCCTTCGTGGGTATACTTTTTCTGAAAGCCGTGTACCAATAAATTTTGGATCCAATCAAAACTTTGATTTTGATGCCACGTAAACTATTTATTAAAGGTAAAGTAGGTGTAATCAATTAGCACAAAGATTTTATTAGAAAAAACAAATAGGGTAAAACTTAATAAGAGATAAAAAAAAAACCCGAAAATCTGAATGCCAATATTAAATATTTAACACGTACTATATATGTCATCTTCAAAAGATGTACGCAAGTATCTAAAAATTACGAATGGAGTGTTGTCCTATTAGTAAAGATAAATTTTTTAAACACTTTAGAAGAGAGATCTTGGGTTTAAGTCCCATAAAACACAGGATTTAAAAGAAACTAGTGGGTTACAGTCGCGCTTTGCGGCGGCGCGACCTGATTTTTGATCCGATATAGCAGTCGAAAGAGAAAACTTACAAAATAAAGTCGTGCTAAGTACAAAAGTATGTCGACACGTGTTTTACATCGACCAGAAAACTCGATTATAAAAGTACTTAGAAAGTTAAAGGGTTGTCAGTGTCAATGCTAAAGGTTGAGAAAATACAAAAAAAATTATGTCGAAATGTAAGTTAACTTAAGTTTATGTCGACACGTAAATAAAAATGAAGACGTAAAAGTCGATTAAAAAATATTTAGAAAGTTAAGAGGTTGTAAGAGTCAATGCTGAAAATTAAAGGTTAAAAGTAAAAAAAAAAAAAAGACAAAAAAAATCACTGACTACAAAAGTATTTAAAAAGTTTAAGGGTTGTCAGTGTGAATACTGAAAGTTGAGAAAACAAAAAAAAAATTATGTCGAAACGTAAATCAACTTAAGTTTATATCGACACGTAAATAAAATAAAGACGTAAAACTCGGTTAAAAAGTATTTAGAAAGTTAAGGGGTCGTAAAAGTTAATACTGAAAGTTAAAGGTTAAAAGTAAACAAAAAAAACAAAAAGACAAAGTCAAAGATAAAAAAAAAATTACTGTAGCACTATTCATCCATATGTTATGAATTAATACATATACTAGTGGGTTATAGCCGCGCTTCGCGGCGGGGTGACCCGATTTTTGATCCGATATAGCAGTCGAAAGAAAAAACTTACAAAATAAAGTCGTGGTAAGTACAAAAGTATGTCGACACGTGTAGGATCGTTGGACGAGTTAAATGAGTCGATCAGAAGAGTTGTTTATCCGAATCAAAGGCGGAATCAATGACACGGACACTCGATTCAATTATAGTGTCTCTTATATTGATTATGAAAGTCCTACAGCACCTAGAGACGATTTGGCAGCACTTCGTTACTAAACACAAGAAGTAATTCCGTTTCAAATGACACGACAGCACCCCTATATATAGTTGTTGTAATTTCGCTTGAACTGACCCAAGACACTTTCAAGCGGAATTAACTTGGTTAATTTCGCTTGAACATGTCTTTGGCTGTTTCAAGCGGAATTACCAACAAATACATGAAAAACAGTTTCTAGCACCCGAGCACTGTTTTATCATATCTTATCCTATTACATGACTCGATACAAGACGAAGTCAATAGACATAGTGCACTAACAGACTCCCCCTTGGATGTTGACGAAGTCTTCAGTGTCGAGTTTTTATCATGACACATCTTCAGTCTTGATCAGTCTTCATGCTCTTTCCAAATTGTCTAACACTGTAAGCATCCTTCAATCTTTATCTTTAATATGTCTCTGTCCTAACATTAACAGCTTCTTCAGGCTCCTCCTTTTCTCAAGCTTCCGTGCTTTTAGGGATCGACACCTTGCTTTCCGGTTACAAGCTCCCCCTTGCTTTGAGCTCGTCTTCAGACTCCCCCTTAGACTCAGCTACCGGGATCGTAGTCTGGTATCATATCTGCAACACTCATACATTTATAAGTAACAACATTTAGAATTTCCAGGATTGAAAACCTGGCTATACCAACCTTTCTAAACTAACACTTTTAACAAATTTCAGAATTTTGCAGTTCAGCAAACAGAAACGAAAAACTAACTATTTAACAAAATAAGCATCCAAATCCCTCACAGTTAATCATCCAAGTCCAAACTAATGACCTTGGAGATATCACAAACTGTTTTTGATTTTTTGTTAAAAATTCAAGTTTCAAATTAATGAACTTGTTTTATTTTCAGAAACACAATCAGCTTACTTAGATTTTGACACTCAGCATTTCAGACATCGGTTGTCGAAAATAAAGCAGAATCAAAAATCTTTTTGTATTTTCTGAAATATAAAGCAGTAACGAAATATTTACAAACATATTTACACACAATATTTTTGTTTTGAGTTTGCGTCAGAGGATCATATCAGTTTTTGACAAGTCACAAGTACCATTGAGCTTAGTTACACGTTAAGAATTAAACAATTCACTTAGATTGTCGATATACTGATCCACTTAAATTTTCACACAAATTTCAACTGATTCAGGATACGAATTAGATGTATTAAGAACTTAAACTCGTTCATGTATCCCACCTCTTGAATATACTCACGTATTCAGATCTCAATATTCAGTCTTACAGGTGAGTATACCTAGATGATATCTGTAAATGGTTAAATTGCGAAGAACCGTGAGAGCTTAGGTCAGAACTTCCGTTCAGCAGAGAGATGACGGCTCGACTTTTGGTGTGTCCCCTTTAGATGATCTTTTCTTCAACAGCACATAATTAGCATATTTTTTCAATGTTTCATCATTTTTATGCTGAGGGTAGGCTATATTTCAAGCAAGAGTAAAGTATTCTCCGGGGACTAGGCCATTGCTTCTGCAAAATCAGAAGTCCCGGGATAATACCCCAGATATCACTAAGCATAAAGACCTAGTATCTCAGAAAGAGGGGTCCTTCAAACGAGATTTCACGGGTTACCTATATATCCAAGTAGTGTTCCCCACGAAATAAGCAAGTTTGAATTTAGGTTTATATCCCGAAAAAGTTTACTAAATGTATAAAAACCTATCGGCATATCATCGGTGAGACTGTTTAACGCTATATAATCATTACAATTCTTTAGCATACTGTAACTGTCTACTAATGTACTATCATTTCCTCTTTTTACACAAAAACTCAATTTTTAAATTTTATCATGTTTTTGCCTTTTTCAAATTTTCAAATGTTTTTGGATTTTCTGACAATATTACTCCCCCTAAAATGCAAAATCATTTAAAGAAAATTTGACAACCAATACTGATAGCTTTATCTCGCCATCCATTTTTTGCTTTTCGTGCTCTGTTTTACAGAAAATCTAACATACCCCCATGATTTACAACACATTGATATTTTACAGTTTGAAAACCGTTTTTCAATCTTGTGAAATTAATCATGTTTGTTCAGCCGTGAGGGTTTCGGCGTATTCAATCAACAAAATTTTTTTTTAAATTTTTGAAATTTTTGACAAATTTAAAAACAAACATAGTTTTGGTTTTTCAATTTTTTTCAATTTTTGAAATATTGTTTATTTATGTACATAAAACAAACAATCTCCCTGTTTCAACCAACACAGGGTTCAGCAGCCTCCTCTCCTCGTTGTGCCAGGCTGCTCCAACTTCCAATCTCACAATCTTCAGTTTTGTTGAGCACCTGCACATTCAAACTACTTGATTACTTGAACAATTTAGCCCAGGTCTGTTTGACCTTAGGCATTTCAACACAATATGTATCATACAGTTTCGGAAAATCTTTCTCATCAAAGACTTTTTCAACTTTGACTTCAACTTTCTCATCTTTTACCGAAGTCACTTGTTTCTTAACACTCCATGTTTGACCTTTCGGAGTACCTCTTTGGTAAAAATGTGACTCGTGTTGAACTTTTTGATTTTGAACAACAACTTTTGGTTTCCAAAACTCATTTGTTTTTGTTGCATCGACAGTTGTTTTCCAACTTTGTGTTGTTCTTAATCTGGGTGTGTGAGAATTCCAGGTCTGTCTTGAATCGAACCTATTAGGTTTTGATTTCCAAGTTTGGTTCGAAACAAACTTGTTTGTGTTGTACCTCAAAGTTTGTTTTGAATCAAATCTGGTCGACGTTTGTTTCACATTCTCAGATTTCAGTTTCTCAACATCATCAGACTTCTTTTTGTCAACATCCACAGGTTTCGGATTTGGACATTTGCGTGCAAGATGTCCTATTTGATCACATTTGAAACATGTTCTCTTGGACACATCTTTGACCTGTGGTTGTTGCTTTTTCTTTTGAGCATAGAACTCTTCATTAGATTGTCGTCTAAATTGAAGTTCTTTTTCTTCTTCAAAACTTTTTCCTTGAACAAAACTCATTTTTGCCTGAAAATTTTGTGTTTCATTTTTCTTCCAATTCTGTTTCTTCTTATAACCCAACCCAGCCTTCATGTTTTTCTTCTTGTAACCAGGTTTGTTATAAAAAGTTTTGTGACCTTTTCCAGCAAACTTTGAAATCTCAGACTTTTCAATCTCCACCATTTTGAAAACTTTGTCAACCTTTTCTGAAATCACATTCTGAATCGGGAATACAACATCTAAAAATAATTTGTCCGATCCAATCATGATCTAAACCAATCCTTTTGAATCATCATTCAAATTTTTCTTAGATTTTGAGTTTTTTAGATATCCATCATGAAAATTACCTTCATGTTCATCCTGTGATTCAGATTTACCTGTTTCAACCGACTCTTCTTTCAACACACTTTCAACGACCTTACCTACCACCTCTGAATCACTAGAATCATCAGATTTGGAATAGGTTATGTCAATGTTATCTGGCAATTGATCTACCATGTTGAAAGCTTTTTCGACCTTTTCATCATCATAAAATACAAACTTTTCCGGTGGTGGAACTTGATGAAACTCTGAGCCAATACCTTTCTTGTTTTGCTCAGAATCCTTTCCATCCGGTTTTATGTTGAAAATTCTTTCAAGCACATATGACGACGCGTGATAACTTTTTAACTTGTTATTATCCTGTTCTAAATCAGCAATCTGACGCTTAAGTTTAGCAACATCTTCAATGTAAGAATTAACAACTTGTTGCTTTATTTCATAATTTTGCTTATACGTATCAGTTGTTTCAGAACAATATTTCAATCTTGATTGAACAAGTTTCATTTCACTTTTTACTTTTTCATATGATTCTTTTGTAATGTGATATGCCAACTTTATTGAATCATATTATTTCTTCATTTCTTGACAAACATTTTCTTTTTGAGAACATTCTTCTGTCATTTTCAAAACATTTGCTTTCAAAACTTCATTTTGCTTTTCTAACTTTTTACATTTTTTCTAAAAGTTTTTCATCATTATCTTTCAAAACTTTTTCGTTTTCTAACATTTCTTTGTATTTATTTTTGAAAATTTCTTCTATTTTTGTGAATTCAAGATCTCTTGTCTTGAATTTTTCATCTTTTTCAGTACAAGCACTGCACGTTTCCATGCATTTCTTGCACTGTTCAACGATTTTGATTTGAGTTTTAGAATCAGAATTTACCTCAGTGATTGGCACCTCGGTGTTTTCTGCTGCATCTGTCTGATCAGCATCTTTCTGCTTTCCTTCAACACCAACTTCAGTATCACCAGCATCCAAATTCTTATTCTTCACTTCTGCCAAACTTTCAATTTTCTTCTCATCTTCTACAACCTGCTGTTCTTCAGTAACAGCTTCTTCAACCTCTTCATTCACCTCAACTTTTTCTACCTTCACATCCTTAGCAATCTTCACATCTTCTTCTTTAATTGCTTCAACTTGAACTTCCTCAGCTACCTTCTTCAAATCATTCACCAGATTCTCAATATTCTTCTTCATTCTTTCTTCATTGCTCTTCCTCAGATTTGTTTTCATCGCATCTCTGATGATTTTATCCAGCCTTTTTACATATGTTTTGTCTTTTGCAACATTTGAATAATATTCGTCGGATCGAGGAATTACTAGAAGAACATCATCGTGAACTATATCACTTCTGGGAACAACTGGTTCACCTTCTTTGTTGACGAAACATTCTTGTTTCTTATCCCATCTTTTGTTTCGAACAACATTTTCATATTCTTCCTGCATCTTCTCCATTTTACATCCAACAATGAAAATTTCTCTCTCAGTTTTCTCTCTCAAAATCTCTTCTCGAGTTTTCTCTTTTATCTCAGCAACAAAAGCATAATGATCATGATTTTTGGGAAGAGTTTCTGCATCTTCCTTTGTTCTAATTTTGAATCGATAATCAATACGATCTTCTTCTGGAAGAATTTCACTCCAGTCATATCCTTCATCATCATGAAAAACTGCACAATCTCTTGACTTTTCTCTGGGTTTATCTTCAATCATTTTTGGCACTTCTTTGCTTCGGTGGTAGATTGCCTTTCGGTAGTAATCATCATTGAAAGGACATTCATTTCCTCCGACTGCAGAATTATTGTATTCTCTCTTGAAATGACCTTTTTGCTTGCATCTGAAGCAGGTCGCTTTGGATTTATCAAAACCTAATTTAGTTGAAGCACCACCAAGAGATTGTTTCCCGGTAATCTCCATATATCTCTGAGCTCTACGAATGCAACTTGCCAAACACCAGCGAATGTCTATGAGCTCCATTTCTTCTGGATCAATCTGGTCGTAGTCTTCTTTGGTGAATTCGGAGTTTCCTATTTTGCCTGTAACTAGACCTTCATATGATTCCAGAACTGATGTAAGAAAGCTCATTTGCTGTTTAGCTGCATTGATGCTCATTGCCGGAGAATTTTTCAACTTAAGAGCAATGTTGCACAGTATCTCCTCTGCTTCTTCAGAACTAGCTTTTGATGCCGATGAATGATAACCCGGATTGTAGCTTGATGAGCTTGTCTGAGGTTCTTTTATTCTCTCACCACTGAATGCTGTCTTTGGTGAACTATCAGCTTTCACCGAAGGTAAATTGCCTTTGTAATACAGACCAACATTCTGATGATGTGACGAACTGCTCATCTTGCTTTGCTTTTGTAACACAAGGTCATGACTCTCAATTTTTTCTAACAAATCATCAAGAGAAATTGAATCATATAAGACATCATTTTTCAATATAAACACAAACGTTTGCCACTGATCAGCTCGTGGTAACGCTTCAATTACTTTGTCAATTATTTCTTCTCTTGTTTTCACAATTCCAAACCTTTCAAGTTCAATTTTTAGGTGACAAAAGCGTTCAATCATTTGTCTAACAGTCTCTCCTTTCAAACTATCGAACAAATCAAATTCCTTTTTTAATAATGCAATTTTGTTTTTCTTGATTTGTTTACCCCCCTCAGCTTTCACCCGTAAAGCTTCCCATACAGATTTTGAAGACCCATCATGATTTAACAACGAAAAAATATCATCTCGAATCGATTGTTGAATCAAGGCGATCATTTTCTGCTCATATGAGAATCTTCGTTTGTCTTCTTCTGTAAAAATTTTGAGCTGGATTTCTTCTCCTTTGTCATCAGTAGGTTTATCGCAACCAAACTCCAAGCAAAACCAACTTTCATGTGCATACGCTTTAGTCCAGTTGATAAACCTTTCTTTCCACCAAACATAATCCTCAATATTATCAAGCTTAGGTGGTTTCGAATAGGTTCCATAAAAGTTATCATGTTTAATGTTGTCTTTAATTGATTTTGTTATCGCTTTGGGTGTAACATCTGAAGCTTCCAACGTATCTGAGGTAAACGCGTTGTAGAAAGTATTGTAAAATTCTTCAGCCATGATGAAAATTCTTGAATCAATGTACCTGAAGACAAATAAACAAACACAGTCAGTTTAAACAATATCAAACATCTTGAAATAAACTGACACTCGGTTGACGTGAAATGATCTTGACGCAAAAAAGTCCACTTTCAAACGGAATAAGGATCTCAAGCGAAATCACTAGTTGAAGCGAAATAACCCTTTCAAACGGAATCACTTGGATGACACTTTCAAATGAAATCAGAACTTCAAACGGAATTCCACTTTCAAGCGAAATCAAGTGTACTTTCAAACGGAATTAAACTTTCATGCGGAATCACTTGATTCAAACGAAATCTTCAAGCGGAATTAGACTTTGAAGCGGAATCAACTAAACTTTTCAAGCGGAATTGCAGTTTTCAAGCAGAATTAGAAGCTTCGTTCAAACGAAATTACAATTTTGGTCCATTTTTATCACTTTTAAGTCGAATTTTAGTCTGATTCTCTCAAGGCTTTGTTAAAACATAGTTTCGCGTGTAATGGGTGAAATTCAGTCCATTTTGTCCGTAAAATCTTGTCTAATTTGAAAAAGAAGGTGTAGAAGTCAGAAAATAGATGCAATCAAGCTGAACTCTTCTTCCTGAGCTCTGATACCACTTGTAGGATCGTTGTACGACCTGAATGAGTCGATCAGAAGAGTTGTTTATCCGAATCAAAGGCGGAATCAATGACACGGACACTCGATTCAATTATAATGTCTCTTATATTGATTATGAAAGTCATACAGCACCTAGAGACGATTTGGCAGCACTTCATTACCAAACACAAGAAGTAATTCCGTTTCAAATGACACGGCAGCACCCCTATATATAGTTGTTGTAATTTCACTTGAACTGACCCAAGACACTTTCAAGCGGAATTAACTTGGTTAATTTCGCTTGAACATGTCTTTGGCTGTTTCAAGCGGAATTACCAACAAATACATGAAAAACAGTTTCTAGCACCCGAGCACTGTTTTATCCTATCTTATCCTATTACATGACTCGATACAAGACAAAGTCAATAGACATAGTGCACTAACAACACATGTTTTACATCGACCGGAAAACTCGATTACAAATGTATTTATAAAGTTAAAGGGTTGTTAGTGTCAATGCTAAATGTTGAGAAAATACAAAAAAAATTATGTCGAACTGTAAGTTAACTTAAGTTTATATCGACACGTAAATAAAAATAAAGACGTAAAAGTCGATTAAAAACTATTTAGAAAGTTAATAGGTTGTAAGAGTCAATGCTGAAAATTAAAGGTTAAAAGTAAAAACAAAAGCAAAAAGACAAAAAAAATCACCGACTACAAAAGTATTTAGAAAGCTAAAGGGTTGTTAGTGTGAATACTGAAAGTTGAGAAAACAAAAAAAAAATTTATGTCAAAACGTAAATAAACTTAAGTTTATATCGACACTTAAATAAAAATAAAGACGTAAAACTCGGTTAAAAAGTATTTAGAAAGTTAAGGGGTCGTACGAGTTAATACTGAAAGTTAAAGGTTAAAAATAAACAAAAAAACAAAAAGACAAAGTCAAGATAAAAAAAAAGTTATTGTAGCACTATTCATCCATATGTTATGAAATAATTATACATATATATGAATTTGTCGTTCAAAAAAAATATCTAATTTTTTTTTTAAACTTTAAGTAATAATGGTAATAAGAGAAGGAAGAAAGATAAAAATAACAATAATCATAGTAGTAACAATATTAAATTCATTTTTTTTAAACAATTATATTTTCCAATAGAGCCTCTTCTAGGGTCTGATCAGAGGCTCTAGAGCTCACTGGTGATCTAACTGGTGGTAGAAACAAGACCATCAATAGCACCCGATCCATCAAAAGTAACTTGCGATTAGCAATAACGTTGCAATCAACAGTAACTTACGCTCAGCAGCAACTTACGATCTGTGAATAATATTGCGGAACAATCACACAAGAAGAAACTCACAGATCAAAAGGAATGTAGAAATTAAGAACGAGAATCAATGCTTCACTCTTTATTGAAGAACAACTGAAAGAATTACAAGAGAAACGAAAATCTAAAACAGTACCTGAACCAGTATTTAACCTAATCCCTAATTCCTTAACCAACAGTAACAAACTAAACCTCTAAATTGACACAATCGACCCCTCATTTATACTAACAAGCAATAGTTGACCCTTGTACTTTGACTACCTTTACAAACAGATTAACAAAAAATTATTGACTTAACACACTTATTCTCACAATCTCCACCTACTGTGCAAGTCAAACCAACAGGACATATCCAAAAATTATCCAACATTCAGCTCCTTCAAACAACTTACAAACTTGGGCCCTGGCAAAGATTTTGTAAGCATATCAGCTGTATTCTCTTCTGTATCCACATATTCAAGTGTAACTTCCTTTGAGTTAATCACATCTCTAATGAAGTGTAGTTTAACACTAATATGTTTCGGCATTTCATGAAAAACTTGAAGTTTTGATAACTGTATAGCACCCAAATTGTCACATTTCACCATAGCAGTATCAACAACAATTCTAAGTTCAGAAATCAAACCTTTTAACCAGAGAGCTTCTTTGACTGCCTCTGTTAAAGCTATAAACTTAGCCTCCGTTGTTGAAAGTGCAACAACATGTTGCAAAGATACTTTCCAGCTCACTGACCCACCAAGCACCTTGAACACATAACCAGTAATTGATCTGCCTCTATCCCGATCTTTGGCAAAATCTGAATCAACAAAACCCTGCACAACTTGGTCTTGTCTTTCACTTTTCCCAAACACAATACCCAAACTTCTTGTACCATTAAGATATCACATGATCCATTTAACACCTTCCCAATGTAGCTTCCCTGGGTTACTTAGAATTCTACTTACAACACTTACCGCATACCCTATGTCAGGACGGGTAAACATCATTAAGTACACTAGGCTGCCAACAGCACTTGCATATGGAACACTTACCATATTCTTGACCTCTTCATCATTCTGAGGCGAATCTTAATTGGACAGTTTAAAATGCATAGCCAAGGAGTTTGAACACTTTTACTTTGTTCCATGAAGAAAATATTGAGCACCTTTTTCACATATGATTCCTGAGTCAATCTCAAAATCCCGGATTCTCTATTTCTTTGAATCTCCATGCCTAAAATTTTCTTAGCCTCACCAAATTCCTTCATGTTAAACTCACACATTAACGATTTCTTCGTAGCTTTAACTTGTGCCTTATCTTTACATGCTAATAGCATGTCATCTAAGTAAACATACTCTCTTTCACTGTACTCTTTATAATAGACACAACAATCATAACTGCATCTATTGAAGCCATATGAAACAACATAATCATCAAAACGTTTATACCATTGTCTCGACGACTGTTTCAATCCATATACTGACTTTTTAAGAAGACATACCTTATCACCTTGACCCTCCACCTCAAAACCACGAGGTTGTCTCATGTAAATGTTCTCTTCAAGGTTACCATGTAAGAATGTTTTCTTCACATCAAGTTGTTCAAGTTAAAATTATGTACCGCAATAAGTGACAACATAACTCTGATAGAGTTATGTTTAACCACTGGAGAAAATATCTCTTGATAATCAACCCCTTCCCTTTGGGTAAAACCCTTTGCTACTAGTCTAGCTTTGAACCTTGGAGCTTCTCCTGGCATACCTTCTTTAACCTTGAATATCCATTTGTAATCTAGCAATTTTTGCTCTTTTGGTTTGTCAACCAATATCCAGGTTTTGGTTTTGTATAAGGAATCCATTTCATCTTTCATTGCACTTAACTACTTACTTTTATCTGGTGAATTAAGTGCATCATTAAAAGACAATGGTTCATAAGTACTTTCCTGCTCTGCAACACTAAAGAAAAAAGCTGACAGGTCTGCAACTGACCTATACCTGGATGGTTTGATAACTTGTCTTCTTGTTCTATCTCTAGCAATGTTGTAGTTGTCACTGTCACAAGCACTGCTAGAAGTTTCAGGTTGACTGGTTCTTTCATCTCCAGATTTCTTTTCACTAGCTGGCGCGTCCACCTCAATCTGAATTCTATTTTCACTATTATTTTTCTCAGTGTCACCACTACTTTTGTCACCCGTCACATCTCTGTATGTTATGTCTTCCCTAAACTCTACAACATCTCTACTATTAATAACTTTAGGACTGCCTTCTTCAAGCCTCCACAATCTATATCCCTTTACACCAGTAGTATATCCCAAAAGAATGCACTTTTGTGCTCTAGGCTCTAACTTGCCCTGATTGATATGAGCATATGCTATAGCCCCAAACACTCTCAACCTATTATAATCAGGCTTTTCTCCTGACACCTTTCCATTGGAGTCTCCATATCTATAGCTGATGATGGTGACATATTCACAAGATATGCTATTGTAGACAATGTTTCAACCTAGAACTTCTTTGCACTACAAGAAATTAGGGTGTTTACCCACACATGATTTACCTACACATGTAAATGTGTGGGTATTTACCTACACATGTTTTTATATGTGTAAGTAATAGTTGATGATATATTTTCATAATGATTAACACTTAATATGTGTTGGTAACACATTTTAGCAACACTTGGTGTTGGTGGGAAAATTTGCCCCCCAAAATTGCCTACACATGTAGCAAATTTTCATCATGTGTAGCTAAATTATCTACACATATGTAAAAAAACTAATATATATGTAGGTAAATGATTATGCTTACCAACACATAAGAATTTAAAAAAAATATGTAGATAAACTAAGTTAATGTATACTTTTTGTTTTTTGAAAATGACATGGCAAATTAAATACCTACACATGATTAAAAATGTACAATATGTGTAGATATTACATACCTATAAAGTAAGTAAATATATATTTTTTAGATGTTGTGACAAAATAAATATCTACACATTTAAAAATGTATAATATGTGTAGATATTGAATACATATAAAATAAATAATTAAATCTTTTTTAAGATGACATGGCAATAAAATACCTACACATATATAGAAATGTACAATATGTGTAGATATTGGACACATAAAAAATAAATTATGAGGGCTCCGAGCTCCATCTAAAGCTCAAGCTCGGTTCGTTGGAAGTTTTTCAAGCTCCGACTCGGCTCGTATTTTATTTATTAATTAGTTTATGTTAAGAGTTAATTACATAGTTAGTCCCTGTGGTTTGCACAAAGTAATATACTTAGGTACTAATAGTTTAAAATCACCTTCTACGGCATTAACTT
>JARYGA010030126.1:0-48245 GCA_030545235.1 Helianthus tuberosus | reverse complement strand
TTTTCAACATGGTCACTCCAAGAACAGAGAAACGCTGAAGAACTCAACAAAAAAGTTGGTATGGTTAGTGATAAATATTATAAGCAAACCAGGAGTAGCATTGCACTGCTGGATGAAGTTGCCTCTTCTACTCCAACAGAATTTAAAGAAAAAGCGGAAGAGTTTATCACAAATTTGCAGAAACAGGATCAGAAGACCTGTGATATGCTAGCTGATCTGCAAATTAAAACAAAAAATGAAATTGGATGGAAGAAGGCGAGAGAACGAGATATTCTAGGAAGTGTTAATTGTAATGTTTAATTTTTAATTTTTATTATTTTTCAAAATCATAATTTTGTAATACTATGGTTTATTATTGAATGAATGAAGAAAATTCAAACTTTGATAAGTTTTACAGTACTAAACAAAAATTTAACTGAAACAAAAAATGATCATATAAATACACGGACCAAAAATCAATTGATATTATTGAAATTTTCTTTTAAAAGCATACTAAACAAGCAAACAAGTTTGGTTGGCTTTCTATACCATATTTATCTATTTTTTCCAACACATCAATGTTTTTTTTTTTAAAAGTAAATAAACATATAAATCAAATCAAATATAAGAGTGTTCGGAGTGGGCGGCAAACCCACTCGGCAAAGTGGTAACACCGCCGCCGGTGGGTTTTGCCGCTCGGTAAAGATGGAGAATCGGTAAGGGTTTGCTGAAGGGGGGAGGGGGAGGGAAGAAGAGAGAGAGGGTGTGTGTGGTGGGGTCCATGCCATCTCAACCAATCACATATTTTTCCTTTTTTTAAATAGTTTACCAATTCATGAATTGTCTAATTATTGCCAACATTTTTTAGCATAGTTTAAACAATTAAGGTTGAATGACATGACACACTCTCATTGGTTGATTTTAAAGTTTACTACTTTCAAGTGTTTAATCACTCCCTACACTCTAATTAAACAAACATATAAGGGTGTTAGGAGTGGTTAAACACCCTAGAATGGCAAACCATAAAACCGACCAATCAGAGTGCGCCATGTCAATCAGTCAAAAGTATTTAAACTTTGCTGAAAATCTAACTTTAGAAAAACCTAAAAATCACAAAGTCATCCATATTTTTTTGCGATCTCACGTTTTCTAGCGAGTGTGAATTCCAACATCGCAGGGTGAACATTGCCGGTAGGCCGATTATACGTCTCCAAGTCCTTGTCGAACATTGTTTGTCGCAACGCCTCTCGTTGCTCATCCGCCAAGGTCAAGTATTTTTCTTCTCGTATACGTTTAATTTTCATTATCTCTTTTTTCATGGCCTTGTACTCTTCGAATTTGTGTGTTATATCTCTTCGGTCTTCGTTTCTTGAAGACGGCCCTTTGCCCTTTCTCTCCTTTCTCGTTTGTCGTCTTGGCGAGGGATCCTCGTTTATGTCGGGAATTTCCCTTTGTCCGAATTCACTCGAGATTTCGACATTCGATGATCCTCGTATATAATTTTCCTTATCCGAAGACTTTCTTTTTTGACCTGAGACGGAGCTTTCTTCATTCAACAAAGGTACCGGCGACCACTTTTGATTTGTTCTAAGAATCTCCCAACCGCAATATGGGCAAAATCAATTTTTTCTTTGCTTTTGTAATCCTTTAGCGCTTGCTTCATTACATAAGCATCGTCTTTCCCGCTAGGACGTAAATGATTCTAAAATAATAAATTATCAACAACTTAATCCAAATATTTCGTTAAAATAATAAATTACCGCTTGATGATATAGACCGTTGAATGTGTTAATTTTTGTTTGCATCGTCATCCGTTTTTGATCGAACTTGGTGGTGGGTTCGGTTACTTCCTCCGACCGTTTCATTGTAGTGGTTTAGAACTTTCTTCCAAAACCCATCCGCCTTTTGTTGATTGCCTTTCTTTTTATTCAAAGTGCAACCCATCTTGTACGTCTCTCGGTGATTGTGACCTTGGGGTTTGAAAAGGTCTCGGTGATAGTGAGCTTGGGGTTTGAAAAGCAAACAGGTCAAAAGCATTTTGGACTTCTAGGGAGTAATCATAATAACCGGGTCGAGTCATCGTCGGACCGTGTTGCATCCAATTTTGGATGGGTTGGGTATCATAACCGAAAGGTTGATGCATGGGTTGGTTAAAATAAAATGGAGGTTGGGTTTGATTCGCAAACCCAAGGTGCGAATGAAACGGGACACTAGAACCACCCGAACCACGTTTATCTTGAGCCCTCGACTTCGAACCGGACCCTACCATTTTTTTCTTGCCTTCACATTTGTTTGAGCCTTCCATTTTTTTTTTTTTGAAAAGATTTGAGAAAACTACAGTGAAATGTGGTAAAAATGGACGAGAGTGATGTTTGGAGAAAATTAATTTGAAATGGTTAATTTATAAAAGGTCAAAATGAAAAAAAAAAATTAATCCCCACCGGCTATAATGCCGTTTGAAACCATGGTCCCCGCGTCGGCATGCACACCCCGACCCTCTTGATTTTCGGCATCGGCAAAGGGTTGGCGGCGGTGTTTGCTGCGCGGCAAACCCTTTTGCCGACACATTTGCCGACTCCATTCCTAACACCCTAAATCAAATCAAATATTACAGTAGCTACAGTGAAAGAAAATGATTTCTTGACTTCTAAGAGTCTCGGTTGACTTTCTATACCATATATCTTTATTTTCTCCATCACACCAATATTTTTCTTTCTAAAAGCAAACAAATTATAAATCAAATCAAATAATTATTGTAGATGCAATGAAAACAAAATATAAATCAAATCATATATTACTGTAGCTACAATGAGAACCAAAGGTTAGATAGACAAGACAGGCTCGGATTCGTAAGTGCCACATTTTAAAGATGAAAATATTGTTAGAGCATTCACATCCAAATAACTAAATTATGTGTGTGGTGTTTTTAAAATATAAAGAATATAAAAAGTGGTTGTGAGTTGAGGAGAGAGAAAATGTTACTGTTCATCTGTATATTTGGGGGACACTGTTCACCCCCTATAATTTTTTAATAAATTTTTAAAGTGGTTGTGAGTGGAGGAGAGAGAAAAGATAATGATAAAGGTATAAAAAATATTATTTAATTGAAAAGGAGAGAAAATGTAGTGTTTTTAGTGTAATTTAGGGTGAAAATATGATGGATTGAATGTGAACGCTCTTAGCCTTGCGGCAAGCACGTTGATTCTGCGACCCGACTCTAACATGAGAAGAAGGCTTGATCATATAGTCTCTTTGGTATAATCGATGAAGTAAGCAATGAATTATATTCGATATGTGAGATTAAATATATTATTGTTATAATATTTAATCTTGTAGCCATTATAATCATTTATATTATATAGATCAAAACATATTAATAACCTATTAATAATTAGTTGGTAATTGTTGATGGACCATATTACCCTTATTAACTAATTAGGTTTTCTATTGGGTGTATATATAAGGAGATTATTAGAGAGTTTAAGGGTTAGACAGTTAGACAATTACACAATTCACACAACCCTAATAACATCAATCGGCTCTCTCTCCCAACCGAATCCTTCCCGTGTTTCGGTTTCATCACCATCATAATATTACACCCTAAGGAGGAACCAAATCATCCTGACAAGTATGTCAAACTCAATGGCTGCATCTCTGACTGGATTCTCTGCTGGCATGTCTGCTGTAACAAGTATGTTATTCATGTTTTCCATTATGTTTAAATAGAACTGATCAACGTGTGGTATCAGAGCATATGTTGATAAATCAGTTTTGTTTTCGTATTCATTATTATGGGATTAAAATCTGAAAAATAGAAATTTTAAAGCCTTAATATATCACGGCTGGTTTCGATTCTCATTATGCTGAAATCACTGTTTTGAGTAAAGGATGGTTTATCATGTCACTCGAAATCACTATGGGTAAATTAATGTCCGAAACCTGTTAACAAAAGTCTTAAAATTCAGGTTTCGGATCCCAGAATTATATTTTATTTTTTAGGGTTCATCACTTGTTTTAAGAAAACTCGAAAATTCCTTAAGTTTTGGAATATAATTTGGATTAGTGGATGTTTTTTACTGTTTTGATCTGAATTACATCTATTAAAATTTTCGAAAACTGTTAAAGAGATAATCAGTTATAGTTTTCGAAATCTTTGGTAAGTTTAGATCAGCAATAAAACATGAAACATTATCCCACAATCCCTAAAATTTCGAGTTTTCAGTTATTTTCACAATAACAGCTGTTAATAGTAACTCGAGACCATCAGACTGTGACTCGAGACCATCAGATCTCGACTCGAGACCATAAGGTCTCGACTCGAAATCATAAGGGTCCTTAAATCTTTACAACTCGAGACAAAGGTCTTGACTCGAGACCATATGGTTTCAACTCGAGACCACTGAGGTTTCAACTAAGGGCTTCAATCTTCACAACTCGAGACTGTGGTTGTGACTCGAGACCTCATGAGTCGAGATCTCATAAAATACAGTAGTCGAGACCATGGTTCCGACTCGAAACAACGAGGTTGCGACTCGAGATCTCACTCGAGACCTTATAACTGAGTCGAGATCTCACTCGAAACCTCATTATTTTAGGTTGTTTAATGTGAACTAAAATTCGATCCGCGCTAACAGGTGGTTTGCTATTAAATAATTGGTTTTGTAAACACTTAATTCCCTAATAAGAATCAGATAACTTTTTACAAAACCTAAATAGCTTAACTTGAATGAGCTTCTGATGTATTATTTCTGGCCAAAGCTGATTTAATACATCTATTTATTGTTCAAGTATTATAAAAGCTATGTTGAGTATGCATTACAAACGTGAAATGTCTTAATTTCTGGCCAAAGCTGATTTTAATTCATTTATGTCTAGCATACTTGACAAGTGCATAATTAAAGTGATTGTCCATTTCTGGCCAAAGATGATTTGTCACGATTACTTTGCACACATACTTAAATGATTACACTTATGGCCAAAGTTGATTTGTCTTCGTTTAAGTAGAATTTTAACTAAGTCTATTATTTTGATGTTAGTAATAGACAATATCACAGCTTCATAATTAAAATGGTCAATTTTTATGCCTGCCTTAGTATAACATGCCCTTAGATCACATTAGGACTTTTTTCTTAGTATCATAACTTGCTCATCTTATTTCCACTATCAGCACCCAATTGCGGGATTCCACCTTTGACTGGTGATAACTTTGCTGAATGGAAGGATGCCTTCATGCTTACACTTGGATTGCTAGACTTCGATTATGCTCTTAGAGAGAATAAGCCAGCGGACCTTACCACTCAAAGTACTATTGCTGAGCAGATAGTTCATGAAAAATGGGCTAGGTGTAACCGCATGTCTCTCATGTTCATGAAGCAATCCAAACACAATGCAATTAGAGGAGATATTCCAGATTATGAGGATGCTAAAACCTATCTGGCTTCTGTAGAGGCACAATTCAAAGGAACATTAAAGGCACACGCTAGCACTCTTATCCTCAAGCTGGTGACGACTAAGTATGATGGGAGGAGCGGCATGCACGAGCACATCATGATGATGCATGACATGGCCAATAAGCTGAAAGGGCTAGAGATGGAAATCAGTGATGGTTTTCTTGTTCACTTCATCATCACTTCGCTTCCTTCGTTATATGAAGCATTCAAGATCAATTACAACACTCATAAGGATAAATGGACGATGAGTGAGCTGGTCGCTATGTGCGTACAGGAGGAAGAGCGTATGAAGATGGATCGCACTACTGATGTTGCTAACTTCACCACCTCCAACTCTTAGAAGAGGAAGATCAATCATCAAAGAAAGGATGCTTCCAAAGTCCAAAAGCCAAATCCTAATACAAGTACACCTTCCAGCTCTAAGAGCTCCTTAGGCAAACCCTATTGCAAGTTCTGTAAGAAAACAGGACATAAGCAAAAGGAATGCCCTGACTTCAAGGAGTAGCTGGCTAAGAAAGGTAAAGATTTTTTCATGATACTTGAGTCATTTAATTTAAATGTTCCTGCTAATTCTTGGTGGTTTGATTCTGGTTCTATGGTTCATGTAACCAACTCTACTCAGGGATTCCTTTCAATCCGGAAGCTGGGAAGAAACCAAAGAACACTTAAAGTTGGGGATGATCGGGAATTAGAAATGAAGTCCATAGGAACATTACAATTATTTTTGAAAACAGGTTTATACATTAAACTTTATGATACCTTATATGTTCCTGAGGTAACTCGGAACCTTGTATCAGGACCAAAGTTAGACATGGACGGTTTTGTTGTTTTCCATGGTCATCGCAAACTTTTTATTCTCTATGATTCTGTTTTTTATGGTACTGGTATTCTGGATGGTGGTCTCTATAGATTAGAACTAGATGATAATTTTTCCAAATCTTTGTTGTCATATAACATTAATGAATCACTCACAAAGATGAAACAGAATCGAGACTTAGAGACTTCATCTATGTTGTGGCATCAACGTTTAAGCCATATCTCAAGAGAACGATTAAATCGTCTCGTAAAAGATGAAGTATTACCTCCTCTCGATTTCACTGATTTTGGAACATGTGTCAAATGTCTTAAAGGCAAAATGACATTAGCGAATAAGAAAGGTGCCACCAGGAGCTCTAATTTATTAGAACTCATTCACACTGACATTAGTGGTCCCTACCAAATCGCTGGCATAACAGGACATACTTCATTAATCACTTTCATTGATGATTATTCTCGTTACATGTACTTGTTTCTCGTTAAGGAAAAATATGAATCTCTTACAACTTTTAAAGATCATAAAGCTGAAGTTGAATAGCAATTAGATCGTCAGATTACAATTGTGAGATCAGATAGAGGCGGTGAATATTATGGAAGACATACTGATGTGGGTCAAGCTCCTAGTCCATTTTATGAGTTTTGTAAGGGCCACAGGATTGTGAACCAATACACCATGCCTGGTACACCTCAGCAGAACGGTGTCACTGAATGAAGAAATCGTACCCTTATGAACATGGTGCGCAGTATGTTAGCCAACACTAATTTACCATTATTCCTCTGGACTGAAGCGTTAAAAGCAGCTGTTCATATACTCAATAGAGTTCCTTCTAAGTCTGTCCCTAAAACTCCTTATGAACTTTGGACAGGAAGGAAACCGAGTCTTAAATATATGAAAGTATGGGACTGCATTGCGGAAGCAAAACTCTATAATCCTTTCCTGAGGAAACTTGACCCTAAAACAGTTACATGTTTCTTTATCGGGTATCCTGATCACTCGAAGGGTTATCGTTTCTATTGTCCTTCCCATGTAACCCGTATTGTTGAAACCAAGAGTGCTACGTTCCTGGAGGATTTCAAGGTCAGTGGGAGCTGTACTAATCTTTACGAAGAATTGCAAGAAGTACAAGACGTGGGGGGGAGAGATTCGTCGCTTACCATTACTCTGTTTACTCCTCTTGTACCCAATGCAACAACTACACCTGAAACCACTGCACAAATTCCATCTCCGCAATCAGAACCCATTATACCTCATATCGAAGGCACATCAAACGCTCAAAACCAAGACAACGCTCAACCCGATAATCAACTCAGGAGGTCATCTAGGCAAAGACTGCCTACTAATTGGGATGATTATGTTACGTACCTGACTGAAATGGATGCTGGAAAGCTCAGTGATCATACCTCTTATAATGAAGCCATTAGCAGTGATCAGTCTTCTGAATGGAACAAAGCAATGATTGATGAACTTGAATCCATGAAGAAAAATGACGTTTGGGATTTGGTCGAATTACCTAGTGGTGTTAAACATATAGGATGTAAATGGGTGTTCAAAACAAAACGGGATCCGAATGGGAACGTTGAATGCTATAAAGTGAGATTAGTTGCAAAGGGCTACACTCAGAAAGAGGGAATTGATTATCAAGAGACGTTTTCACCTGTCTCTCGTAAAGATTCATTAAGGATCGTTATGGCCCTAGTAGCTCATTTCGATTTAGAGCTGCATCAGATGGACGTCAAAACTGCTTTCCTTAACGGAGACTTAGACGAAGATGTTTACATGAAACATCCTGAAGGCTTTAAACCTGAAGGTCAGGAGCATCTAGTCTGTAAGTTGAAGAAATCCATTTTCGGGTTAAAACAAGCATCACGTCAATGGTACCTCAAGTTTGATGAAGTCATGAAGAGACAAGGTTTTATGAAGAATCAAGTGGATCAATGCACCTACCTCAAGATGAGTGGGAGTAACTTTACTATACTTGTCCTTTATGTAGACGATATTCTATTGGCAAGTATTAGTTTAGACATGTTGCATGAGTCGAAGCGGTTACTCTCGCATAACTTCGATATAAAGGATCTCGGAGATGCTTCTTACGTCATTGGCATCGAAATTCACCGAGATAGACACAAAGGGATCTTAGGATTGTCTCAGAAGACTTACATAGATCGTGTCCTTACACGTTACAACATGCATCAGTGCAAACCCTCAGTCGCTCCCGTAGTTAAGGGAGATGTTTTTGGTTCATTCCAGTGTCCGACAACAGAGGTTGAAAAGGAGCAAATGAGCCAGATACCTTATGCGTCAGTAGTCGGGAGCCTGATGTATGCTCAAGTCTGTACTTGCCCAGATATCGCTTATATTGCTGGAATGCTAGGCTGTTATCTGACTAATCCTAGCCTAGATCACTGGAAAGCAGCTAAGAAGCTCCTTAGATATCTGCAAGGGACGAAAGACTATAAACTGACTTATAGAAGAAGTGATCACTTAGAAGTGGTAGGTTATTCTGATTCTGACTTTGCCAAATGCAAAGATGACAAGAAATCCACTTCCGGCTATATCTTTATGTTAGTAGGCGGACCTATCTCATGGAAGAGTCATAAACAACAGTTAACCACAACTTCCACAATGATGGCAGAATACATTGTTGTTTACAACGCAACCTATCATGAAATGTTGCTTAGAAATCTGATCACTGGACTCAAAATCGTAATTCCATTTCTCGACCATTGAAGCTTTACTGTGATAACTCAGCAGCCGTTAGTTTCTTGAACAGTAACAGTTCGACTGGAGCTGGTTTATATCTCGATACAAAATATTTGTTCGTACGAGAACGAGTTGAGGAAAAAAATCTTTGTATTGAGTATATTAGTACTAAAGATATGCTTGCGGATCCGATGACTAAAGGTCTCCCACCTAAAGTTTTCGATGAACATGTATCGAATATGGGACTTACTAAAGACCTTATTTAATGGCATATTGTACTAGCTTATGTTTTAATTAATGAAATTTCGTCAGTTTGATTTTGTATGTCTCTAACATATGTTCTGCCGGTGTAATGACATATAGACAAATATAAATCAGACGCTAAAGGGCTTATGCGTATTTTGATCATAACTATTAGGTTTTAAATTGAGGCTATAGTATGACTAATGGGGGTCCTGAGTCGAATGATGATTCAACGGCTGTATTTCTCTGCTATAGTTCTTGGTTTAAGGCTAAAATGAGTGTTAACTCCTGGCCAGGCTCATCTAATACTCATAGTAAATGATTACTCGGCTAAGTGGGAAAATGTGAGATTAAATATATTATTGTTATAATATTTAATCTTGTAGCCATTATAATCATTTATATTATATAGATCAAAATATATTAATAACCTATTAATAATTTGTTGGTAATTATTGATGAACTATATTACCCTTATTAACTAATTAGGTTTTCTCTTGGGTGTATATATAAGGAGATTATTAGAGAGTTTAAGGGTTAGACAGTTAGACAATTACACAATTCACACAACCCTAATAACATCAATCGGCTCTCTCTCCTAACCGAATCCTTCCCTTGTTTCGGTTTCATCACCATCATAATCTTACACCCTAAGGAGGAACCGGATCATCCTGACAAGTATGTCAAACTCAATGGCTGCATCTCTGACTGGATTCTCTGATGGCCTGTCTGCTGTAACAGGTATGTTATTCATGTTTTCCATTATGTTTAAACAGAACTAATCAACAAGATAGATTTAAGATTATGCTTATATTTATATCACGCTCCATACGTAAGAGACATGATTAATTGGATACACTTGTAAGTTGTGCCTTCTCTTGCTACTTGTATAAGTTTATGTTATTTTAGTTGCGCGACTACTGATTACAAAATCTTGCTCTACTACGTATGTTTCGTTCTTTCGTGTACTTCATCCAGGAAAAAACATGCAATTTTGAAAGATATAAAACACAAGTGCAAATGTAGAATAATTCTTCTGAATTCATAGATTCGTATTATCTCAAATTCCTTATTTTTTATTTATAAATAAATAATAATAATAATAATATAATAATAATAAGGGTTATTGGATTTTAATAATCTGAAGTTTCACCCGTTGGCCACTAATAATCCTAACTTCAAAAATTCTCTGTAACAATTCCAACTTGTAAGATTTTGGCCCACAATGATCCTTTGCTAACGGGGTTAGTTTTTGATGACGTGGATGCTGACATGGACGTTGATTTGTAAAAAAGTAAACTGGTTCATTATGTGGATGATGATGATGTCAATATTGATATGAAAAAAATATATCTTTTTAAATATATATATAAATACATAGACACTCACCATCTTCACCACCACCACTCCACTACCTCACTACCACCACAACCACCCAACTCCCACCGCACAAGCACCATCTTCAACCCACTCTGTTGGTGCATTCATTTGTCGACTTCGTCTTGTATCGAGTCTAGGATTAGAATTGTTAGATTAGATCTTGTTATACGAGAGTATAGGAGGTTTTAGAGTGTGTTTAATGTAATTTAGCTTGAAAGTGGTGATTTCCCTTGAAAATGTTACTTGACAGTTTCAAGCTAAATCAAGATTTCCCTTGAAAGTGTCACATGACAGTTTCAAGCTAAATCAACATGTTGATTTCCCTTGAAAGTGGCATGTGTCATTTCAAGCTAAATCAACACCACTATAAATAGCCTTCAAGCTAAATCATTTGTAACGTTTCTGAAATTCCATACCGAGGTGCTGCCGGTGTGAGGACTGATTGTAAACGATTGTATATCAATATAATCAGTGTTAAAGTGATACGCAAGCTGTTTCGACAATCGGTTTCTTAGTTTCCGCCTCTGAAACTGATAAATCTCTTCTGAACGACTCGTTCGGGTCGCAACACGATCCTTCAAGTGGTATCAGAGCTCAGGAGGAAGAGATTTCGCCAAAACAGCTCGTTTTTTGTCACTTTTTCTGATTTTCTACACCTTCTTTCAAAATCGAACAAATTTTTACGGTTAAAAATGGCTCAAATTCACATATCTTGTGCGTAATCATGTATTATTGAATCCTGAAAAGTTTCAGCATTAAAATCGGATTAAATCTTGTTCAATCGGACTAAAATCAGATCGTTTTGCTGACATCATCATGATTTCGCTTGAGATTAGTTAATAATTTCGCTTGAAAGTTCACAATTTGCATATTTCGCTTGATGATCACGTAGTTTTCGCTTGAAAAAGTTTGAGATTTCGCTTGAAACATAGTGTTAATATCACTTGAAAGTTAATAGTGTCTACCACGTGATTATCATCAGACAATCTTATCGCTTGAACTGTTTTTTTTGTTTTTCACGAGAAAGTGCATCGTGTGTTGGGTGAAAACATTAAACAAAATTATGTGACTTGTGTCAGGATTGCATCGGTTTGATTAAGTGAACAAAGTTGTGCTTTGAGTAGTGTGAACTGATTGAAAGTTCTCGATTTTTGTAAATCATTTTACGAGGTTGTCAGGTATTGAGAAAAGAGAGCATGTGAATATGCATTGGAACTGATAATTTGCAGACTTGTGAATTCTTTGCTGATTGACTTGAACTTGCTGGACATATATTAAAAAAATCGATCAATTAGGAATTGATATTGTCGGCAATACATTGAAAATTGTATCAATTAATTTGAGTTCGGTTCTTGCATTTGTGATTGTCAGACATTTAAGTGTTGCATGTGATTGCTGATAAGCCCATGGTCTCGGTTATATCATTGTGTATAGAGGTGGTCACTTACATTTCGGTCAAATAAAAAAATCATGTTTTTAAAGTGTTGAGGTCCAATCAGAATTTTAATAAAAAAAACACTTGAAGTTTGTCGTTTTAGTGGGCTTGGATCAAAGCTTAGTGGGTTTGAGATTTGCGATTGCATGTAATCATCATCGGCAAAATCATTGTTTAGTGCAACCCACTTTATACTTGAAAAATGGAAGTGGTATTTGATGAGATGGAAAATCATGATCTTGAAAGATTAAATGATTGGTAGATGGGGTATTTGGATGATAGTTATAGAAATGTGAAAAAGGATCTTTGGGTCAAAAGGTTTAAATATTTTGCATGTTTGAAAAATGAAACATTGGAAGAATTAGATAACCGATATGGAGTCTTACTTGGTTACTTAAAAAATCATAAGATATTTCCATCAGATGCTGAAAAAATAGAAAAATTTGCAGATGCATTACCTAATGAATGGAGTGAATTTTTGAAAATTTTAAGAAAGGATTCAATTTTTTCAAAATTACATCTAAAAAGATTCATCAGCATACTTAAAACTCATGAATTTGAAAATGGAAAGAAAAGGAAAGAAATGATAAATGTCTTGGAAAATCATTTGATGGATATGGGCTTAGATGTGATTGATGAGATGAACAAAAGGATTGTTGAATGTGTTAGGGCAAAATATGTGATAAAATACGATATTAAGAGAGGTTGTTATATTGATGAGTATGCAAATCCTCTTGATTTCGTTAAAATCTTTTGTGCAGGTACATTTAGGGCAAAAGAAGAGCAAGCTCCAAAGAATGAAGAATCTGTGAAGAATGAATCTTCAAGTTCTGCATCAGTGTGCTCTAAATGTGATAACCTTTAAGCTGACAATGACAAACTCTTGAAAGATGTGGAAAGTTTGAAATCGGAAGTCAAAAAGCTGAATGATAAGAAGCAAGCTGATGATAAGCAGATTCTTGTTATGCAGGAAAATTGTGTAAATGTGAAATCTGAGAATGACAAACTGTTAAGTAACTTGAACAGTTTGACATTGGAAAATCAGAAGTTGAAAGAAAATGCAAGAAATTTTGAAGATAAATTGAAAGTTTTTGAAATAGAAAAATTAAAAATGGAAAAAGAATTTCAAAGTCAAATAAAAATTCTTGAAAATGGGAGAGATGTGTTTAGCAAAAATAACATCGAAAAGCAAAAAATGATAAATTCCCATCTTCAGAAAATAATCAAACTTGAAAAAGAAGGTGAATGTGCTCAAAAGAAAATCAAAGAGTTAGAAGAAAAGGAGTTAAATTCAGAAAAGGAAGATTTCTGGATAAAGCTTGAGAATAAGAATCAGAAAGCAAATGAGACAAAATTTCAAGAACAGATAAATGTAAAATCAATTAAGTCTCATCTTGAAAGAATTTCTCAGCTTGAAAACGAAGCTGAGAATTCAAGAAACAAGATTGATGAACTTGAAAGGAAATTGAAAGGTTTTGTGACTTCATCAGATAGTTTGAATTTTCCTTGTCCAAAACCTTTAAATTCTGTTCCAATAAGTGACAATGTCACAAACTTTGACAAAGTCAAATGTCACGGCCCTCGACCCGGTTTGACCCGTTTCAAGAGCCGCGGGACAGAAATACTGCGGTATTGATTTAATTGAGTTTTACAGCGGAAACAGGATCGCTTAAAGCTAAAATTTTTCCCCGATTATTTTATTTCACAATTCGGGATAAAACCCCGATAATTTACAATAGTATGTTTTTACTATAAAAGCGTGATATTACAAAATTTATTTCTTTATTTTATACTGAGCCACTATCTTAAGCTTGAAATGCTCCACAGCACTTTTCCTGATTTACAACAGATCACCTGAAACATGTTTGAAAAAGGTTTTGTCAGCGGGAAATACTGAGTGAATCATTCTATTTTGCATAATGATGCATAGTTATTAATTACAGCATAAGAGCGATTACAATGGCTTCTATCTTATTTTTATCTGGCTTTCTGTCACAATGGTGACATGTCACAATGGTGACGATGGTCATACCACTATTTAGATCAATGAACCTAAATAGTGACGATTATCGCTGTAGGTCAATGAACCCAACAGTGATTATCCCGAGTAGGTCAATGAACCTAACTGGGAGAAAATTAGTAATGTGCACAATACCCCACTAACCAGTAATTCAAGATATCCACGACTTAGTCCCTGTAATTATAACTGGAAAATATTTTGAGGTATTGTAAAATAGTTTATAAAAAGAGAATTCCTCATAAAAAGAAGAATGACTCACATTGCAGATTTAATGAGCAGTGTATAAGCCTACTGATTAGCCTTGTTAACCTAATTTAAATAACCATGCACACAAAACTGGGTTAGGAATCAATCCAGCAATTTACGATAATTCCCAAGATCAAATTATCACAACGAATAACAAAGTGCATACTTTATCTATCGAATTAATCGACAATCCGTCAACTTAATGACGAACGATGAAGTACAATACTTAATCCATCGAATTAACGATGATCCGTCAAATTAATGACGAACGATTAAGTATGACCCTAATGTGGGCGGCACTTAAACATCCATTGGATATATTGATCGGTCGGAAAATGAATCGTAATAGCGATCGAGTTATTACCCTGATTGTGGCAGCACTTCGTGAATTAGTGTGTGTTGTGAACTGATTTAACTATAACTCGACGTCAATTTAGAAATTGAGTGTCGTTTGAATAGTAGAAATCGAATGCCAATGTCTTCTATTTATACACGAAAATTGACATGCCTACCTACCTGCTTGCTTGACATGCTAGCCTACATGCTTGCTTGACATGCTAGCCTACATGCTTGCTTGACATGCTAGCCTACATGCTTGCTTGACATGCTAGCCTACATGCTTGCTTGACATGCTAGCCTACATGCTTGCTTGACATGCTAGCCTACATGCTTGCTTGACATGCTAGCCTACATGCTTGCTTGACATGCTAGCCTACCTGCTTGATTGACATGCTAGCCTACCTGCTTGCTTAGGTTCGGGACTAGCCTTACTGACTTGATGATTTTTGACCAATAAGAATTAAACAATGTTTTATGTTGATAATCGTTAGCTAGGGTTTACCCCCTTTGAGTTTTAGGGGCCCTGATCCTGATTTCGATTGTTCTGGAAATTTTAGGGTTTATGTAGAATCACTTGGGTGTCTCAATTATGGTTTCCTAATGATTAATTGAATTAATAATTAGGACCTTTTTGTGAGAGTTGTTACATTCTCCCCACCTTAATAAAAATCTCGTCCTCGAGATTTACTGGAATAGATGAGGGTATTTCCGCTTGTCGTTTCGACTGTAAAGATTTGTCTAATGTTGGTTAAAAGTAAGTTAAGATCTTGACAGAATGAAGTATTTATAAAACTTTGGTTTGCACCAAGGTCAAATAATACTTTTGTGTAACGTTGTAACCTAAGAACGTACCAGCTATCACATCTGGAATGAGTTCTGCTTCTTGAGCAGTCAGTTGGAAGGCTCTTACATTCCTCTTTGCTCCTTCTATAGGTTTGGCTTTATTGTCAGATGGTTTGTTCAGTTTTGGACAATCTGGCCTGAGATGTCCAGCTTCTCCACAGTTGTAGCAGACTGAAGATCTCTTCCTCCTGCAGTCTTCTTCCTGATGCCCTGGAATTTTGCAAAAATTGCAATATCCCTTGCATCTTCCAAAATGCTTTCTTTTACAAGAATTACAAAATGGACTAGTGGAAGATTGCCCATTCCCTCCTTCCTTGAAATTGTTATGGTTACCCGAATGGAATACTTGGGTAATCTTTTGGGCTACTTCCTTTCTTTTATTTTCTTCTCTTGTCCGTACTAGTTCGTCAGTCAGAGTATTGGCTAAATCTACCGCATCATCAATTGTGCGAGGTTTCGCAGCCTTGACGATATTACGGATTCAGCAATCAATCCCCAAATATAACGAGAAATAAGTACCGGCTCTGGCGAAGCCAGGGTTGGTACCACTCTAGCATACTCGAAGAATGTCGTAGTATATCTTCGACAATCTACGTCTATCATTCGATGGGTTAGAAACTTATTTGTCAATTGTTCCTTTTCATATTCAGGACAGAATTTTCTTTCTACAAGACTCTTAAATTCTTCCCAGTTCATAGCATACGCCATCCTTCTTCCTTTTGCTTGTAACACCGTATTCCACCATTCTAGCGCCCCTTCTTTGAAAAGGTTTGATGCGTACATAACCTGATCATCCTGAGCACATTTACTTATGGTAATTACAGCTTCGGTTTTTTCTAACCAACGCAGTGAGGCAGTCGCTCCTTCATTGCCTGCAAACTCAGTGGGTTTACAAGCAAGAAACTCTTTGTAAGTGCAACCAGGCGTTGCAGCTTTCATTTTCTTGGGGAGCGGAGCTTGTCGTGGTTCATTATCATGATTAACATGATTATTACCTCCATTTACGCTATTACTGAAATTATCTTCAGAAATGCGTTTACTAGGAACAACTTGTTGCGGTTCGATTGGATTTTTAACAGCAGCAATGATTGCTGGAATAGCATTGGCTATCCCTTGAGCAACTATTCCTGGAATAGTGTTAGCTATCTCTTGAGCAATAATATTTTCTATATCTTGCCTAGTCACATATTGGTTCCCTGATTGTTGCTCAGATTGATTACCCTCATTAACTGGTTCATTATTAGCGTTTTCCATCTGATATCTATTTTATAGATACATAATTAGTATAAAGGAAATAATTTAATGTCACAATTTAGTTGCACATAATCACATAAACGAATATATAAACAAAATTGTAACTTTTCTAATATTTCCTTATATCATGCTTCTTATATACACCCGTTTTATTGTTTATTTTACACATACTGATTTTACTGTTACTATTACACAAACACAGTTTCATAATCCCCTATCCTTTGTCAGATGATGTTCTAGTAGCGGCGTTTCTTCTCATCGTATTTCCAGGAAATTTGTCCCAAAGTTTCTTGGATCCTATTCCCAGCATTCATGTTGTCAAAATGATGAAGTTCAGTCCTATTCTCGTTACTTATTGGTGAATTTGGTAAAGGTTCTGGATTGTACTTAGGAAAAAGCCTATAGGGATGGTTTTGTAACAGTATTTCATTATCCAACCATTCGTCTATATTCCAGTGATTTGAAGAATTTGGAATAGATGGTTCTAAGTTTATAAAATTATTTTCATTAACAGGCTCAATAGTATCATCAGTTGTCATTATAAAATCTAGTTCTTCTTGAGATGGTAATTCCTCCATTTGCCTAGAACTTTCCCCAATTTCCATTTTCTTAGGCTTAGGTTTCTCGAGAGGTAAAGCATTGAATTCTATAGGTTCTTCTATATCTGGTATATACCTATTAAAATCTCTGGAAACTTCTATTCTTACTGGATAGAGATTTAAATTCTGAAGGGCTTCCGACAGATCACTCATGCTATTTAATAAAATACACATAATTATTAAATCATACTAAAATTTTATATAACAACTTTTTAAATAGTATTTCATATTACCAAAACAACTACAAATTAAAACATACTAGGTTTTATTTGTAATTTATTTATAAATTTTTCTAGACTGTAGATAATAATAAAAATACGAAACTTTAAATCAGAATATTTAAAGATTTATATTTAATATTACAGTAATATATAAAAAATCTATATACTAACTAAGTATGATGACTTAATTTATATATATTAACTATTCATTATCATGGTGGATATTGGTTAGTGCTGCCTTGTTTAAGCATAGGTGATCAGTCCATGCCTAACTAAGGCTAGGTTATCCAATATCTGCCTTTGATAAAAATCTTAGTATTTAAAAATAATCTTAATACCACTATTATTAATAATAAAATTATTAATAATAAATAACTATACAATAATTTTAAATAAGAGTATACTTCAAACATAAAAAAAATATAATTTCTTTACCATAATATAGTAATACTATATTAGGTAATTCCATATATTAATCAAATAAATTTATATATAATATTTTTCGATTAACGATGATAGAGCAACAAATATTACAATATATATAAAAATATGTCCATATTAAAATTAACAAATAGCCAGTTAATAAAACACATAATCATATAATAGTAATCAGGAAAAATTAAGTATTTCTAAATACTTAATTAGCTTAACCCAGTGGCTCTGATACCACCTTTTTCTGTCACGGCCCTCGACCCGGTTTGACCCGTTTCAAGAGCCGCGGGACAGAAATACTGCGGTATTGATTTAATTGAGTTTTACAGCGGAAACAGGATCGCTTAAAGCTAAAATTTTTCCCCGATTATTTTATTTCACAATTCGGGATAAAACCCCGATAATTTACAATAGTATGTTTTTACTATAAAAGCGTGATATTACAAAATTTATTTCTTTATTTTATACTGAGCCACTATCTTAAGCTTGAAATGCTCCACAGCACTTTTCCTGATTTACAACAGATCACCTGAAACATGTTTGAAAAAGGTTTTGTCAGCGGGAAATACTGAGTGAATCATTCTATTTTGCATAATGATGCATAGTTATTAATTACAGCATAAGAGCGATTACAATGGCTTCTATCTTATTTTTATCTGGCTTTCTGTCACAATGGTGACATGTCACAATGGTGACGATGGTCATACCACTATTTAGATCAATGAACCTAAATAGTGACGATTATCGCTGTAGGTCAATGAACCCAACAGTGATTATCCCGAGTAGGTCAATGAACCTAACTGGGAGAAAATTAGTAATGTGCACAATACCCCACTAACCAGTAATTCAAGATATCCACGACTTAGTCCCTGTAATTATAACTGGAAAATATTTTGAGGTATTGTAAAATAGTTTATAAAAAGAGAATTCCTCATAAAAAGAAGAATGACTCACATTGCAGATTTAATGAGCAGTGTATAAGCCTACTGATTAGCCTTGTTAACCTAATTTAAATAACCATGCACACAAAACTGGGTTAGGAATCAATCCAGCAATTTACGATAATTCCCAAGATCAAATTATCACAACGAATAACAAAGTGCATACTTTATCTATCGAATTAATCGACAATCCGTCAACTTAATGACGAACGATGAAGTACAATACTTAATCCATCGAATTAACGATGATCCGTCAAATTAATGACGAACGATTAAGTATGACCCTAATGTGGGCGGCACTTAAACATCCATTGGATATATTGATCGGTCGGAAAATGAATCGTAATAGCGATCGAGTTATTACCCTGATTGTGGCAGCACTTCGTGAATTAGTGTGTGTTGTGAACTGATTTAACTATAACTCGACGTCAATTTAGAAATTGAGTGTCGTTTGAATAGTAGAAATCGAATGCCAATGTCTTCTATTTATACACGAAAATTGACATGCCTACCTACCTGCTTGCTTGACATGCTAGCCTACATGCTTGCTTGACATGCTAGCCTACATGCTTGCTTGACATGCTAGCCTACATGCTTGCTTGACATGCTAGCCTACATGCTTGCTTGACATGCTAGCCTACATGCTTGCTTGACATGCTAGCCTACCTGCTTGATTGACATGCTAGCCTACCTGCTTGCTTAGGTTCGGGACTAGCCTTACTGACTTGATGATTTTTGACCAATAAGAATTAAACAATGTTTTATGTTGATAATCGTTAGCTAGGGTTTACCCCCTTTGAGTTTTAGGGGCCCTGATCCTGATTTCGATTGTTCTGGAAATTTTAGGGTTTATGTAGAATCACTTGGGTGTCTCAATTATGGTTTCCTAATGATTAATTGAATTAATAATTAGGACCTTTTTGTGAGAGTTGTTACATCAAAGTTGAAGATTGTGATGAAAAATCTGATGATGAAAAAGATAAAATTGAAAAACAAAATTTGTTTTTGAAATTAAAAGAAAAGTTTCAAGAAACTGTTCCACAATTAACTGAAAAGGGAGAATGCTCTAAGCAAAAACCTTTGAAGAAGAAAGTGGAACAAAAACAAACAGAGAAAATTTTGAAAAATGTTCAAAAAGATAATAAAAGCTCATCAGATCGATCATCCAATCACAATGAAAAATTACAAAATCGAAAAATGAAAACTCTAAAATTGTTGGTAATAAGTGGTGCAGGTTGGACCACAGTGCTCAAAAGTCAAATCCAGCAAACATGAGCAAGGAATATCACCAAGCCAAACAGTGCTATGATTTGAATGTTTGGACTGAAAATGGTGATTGGTACGATAACAGAGTGTGTTACCGATGTGGTTATCAAGGACACATTGCTGTTAACTGCCAAGGTTGGTGTTATGAGACGAGGAGATGCTTTAACTGCAACATCAGAGGTCACATTTCCAGAGATTGCCCAAGGAGATCAAATGAAAGATTGAGGGTTAATTCTCAGAAAATGGCAAAGAAGAAACCAGTCAAAGTCGAAGCAAAGTCCAAAGAACAAAAGGTTCAAGAACCTAAAGTTCAGGAAATGAAAGTGAAGCTTTCTCAAGGGCAAAAAGACAGACTGAGAAAGAAAAGGAAAAAGGCGGAGAGTATCTCGAAAGGATTTTGTCCTCGGGTTCATCTGTTAAAAATAAGAGTTCTGATGAATCTACTCCCTCGATGGCAAAATCAAGCAAGACGAATTCATCGGATACAAATCTGAGGACGAAAGAAGAAAAAAAGAAGAAGAAAATGGTCGGCGATGAATCTGATGTGTCAAAGTCAGACAAGCCACCTTTAGGCGATGAATCTGGCTCTTCAAAGTCAGACAAGCCACATTCAGGCAATGATTCTGGTACGGTAAAGCCAGAAGAGCCGGTAGTTGAGGTAAAAACTGAGAATTCAGGTTTAACAATGGATGATGCAAATTTTCCACCATTGTTGAACAAGAATTCAAAATCACCAAAGGACCGTCAGGCTTGGGTGAAACTCTTTAAATAAAAAACCTGACTTGCCGGAACTCCCACGTTTGTAAGCGAGGAGTAGGAATCGGCACCTTGAGAATTCAACTAACAGATGATGTTTGGTTGAAAATGTTTGATTGGATTGATCTTAAAAGTGGTAAATCAAGGACATTAAGTTGTATCTGATTTTCTACAAGTGGTTGAACAACAAAATGATGAGTTTATCCCCTAACCTACAATTGGTTAAAATTAATCAACAAAACTTATTTTCCGGAAAAACCATTTTGATTAAACAAACTTAAGTGTTTTGAAATCATAATGGGAAAATGTTTTGTTGTCAGGGGGAGTTCTGATTATTCAAGACAAGTGAATGGAGAATTGAAGTGATTCTCATCATGTTGTCACGTTTCTTGTACAATTGTTTTTCAAATTTTCCCAGAAAATCAAAATTGAAACATATTTTGATTTTAGGGGGAGTAAAAATTTTAAAAACATTTGAAAATTTGAAAATGTCAAAAACATTAAAAAAATTCAAAATGAGTTTTGTTGTAAAAAGAGGAAATGATAGTAGATCAGTTGGACTGTCATAGCATGCTAAAGAAATGTAAAGTTAAAATGTGATAAACGATCTCACTAAAGATGTGACGGTAGGCTCAGCTAGACTGGTAGATTTGAGATAACGATACAAACCTAAATGAAAAAGCCTAGTTCCAGTGGGAAACATGGTTGAAAGCATAGTACTTAGTTTTTGTCCTTCTTGACTGTGTGCCTACTCGGTAATCGCTGATTGTCGAAAGACATAAAACTAGTTAAGTTTGTGAACTTTCACAACTTTACTGAAAAGTCGCTGTGATTGTGCATTTCATTTTGCAAAGATTTAAACTTGTTTTATTTCTTTATTTTGTTTAAGCATCGGACATCCTCTGCGTATACGTGAGTATCGACCTGGATGTTGTTGCCTAAACGTTCTGCTTTATTTTCTTTGGTGTTTCGTTTAAGCTTTGGATCACCTCTGCGTATACGGAAGTATCGACCTGGTGGTTAAAGCCTAAACAACTTCAACTTGTTTTTATTTTTCTTATTTTGTTTAAACATTGGACTTTCTCTGCGTATACGGAAGTATCGACCTGATTGTTAATGTTTAAACATTCTGCTTTGTTTTCGCACAAATCACAGCTGATAAAAGTTTAAAGGCATTACTTGAGTCAGTGTATTGCATGATGAGAGGATATGCTGAGATCGTGGGGTCCATAAGAACTTAGTGCAAAATTAATATACCTTAACGTATTGGTAAGCATTTCGAAAGTTTTTAGATTGAGCTTAAGTGGACAACAATATCGTCAATCAACGTGAATCGTTTAGAACTGAAAATGTTTAAAGCTTAATGGTGCTAGTGATTTTCTTAAAAACTGATATGATCCTCTTACACAAACTCACAAAAATATTGTTTGTAAATATTTTTTTACTGCATTTCATTACTTTAAAAAAATTCCAAAAAGATTTTCGACAACTGATGTTGGAGAGCTGATTTTCAAAATTTCAAGTGCTGAACATGATGAACTGGTTTGGGAGTGTGAGTTTAACAGAAGAAATTTTGTTTTTATAAAAAAAATTGAGATTAGTTAATCAGGGTCATTAATTTGAACTTGATGTAACTATTTCCAGTAAGTTTTTCTTATTGATATAAGTAAAAACTTATGTTTTGATGAGATTGTGTAGAAGATGAGCTGATCAGAGATAAAGCCAGGGATTGATCTTAAGGTGATAGCTAATTCCAGATGGCGATCCCATCATGATGAGAGGGGGAGTCTGACGAGGTTAGAGCCAAAGAGAAGATCCTGGTGTATGCTAAGAAAGAAAAAAGACTGATAAAGACTGAAGATTGAGAATACTCTTCACTTAAGACTCGTCAACATCTAAGGGGGAGTCTGTTGGTGCATTCATCTGTCGACTTCGTCTTGTATCGAGTCTAGGATTAGAATTGTTATATTAGATCTTGTTATACGAGAGTATAGGAGGTTTTAGAGTGTGTTTAATGTAATTTAGCTTGAAAGTGGTGATTTCCCTTGAAAATGTTACTTGACAGTTTCAAGCTAAATCAAGAATTCCCTTGAAAGTGTCACATGACAGTTTCAAGCTAAATCAACATGTTGATTTTCCTTGTAAGTGGCATGTGTCATTTCAAGCTAAATCAACACCACTATAAATAGCCTTCAAGCTAAATCATTTGTAACGTTTCTGAAATTCCATACCGAGGTGCTGCCGGTGTGAGGACTGATTGTAAACGATTGTATATCAATATAATCAGTGTTAAAGTGATACGCAAGCTGTTTCGACAATCGGTTTCTTAGTTTCCGCCTCTGAAACTGATAAATCTCTTCTGAACGACTCGTTCGGGTCGCAAACCCATCCTACACCCTCCGACCACCCAGCTCCCACCGCACAACCACCATCTTCAATCCCCTCCGACTACCACCTACCATCCATTCCCACAATCCTTCAATCTCCAATGAAATCAAAACCTCTGCAACAACAACAATAGAATTAACCCTATTTCCGCTCCACCATATCGACCTCTGCTCCAACAACAATAATGGAATTAACCTTATTCCCACGGTTCTAGATCCTTCATCGGTGATGGTTAGGTCAAGTTTGAGAACCGCCGATACGGGAGTGGTTGTCGGTCAGGTAACGAAGGTGGGGATGAATCTGAGATAGCGATGGTAGGTGGTGGCGGAAATGGCAGTGGTGGTGGGTGGAGGTGACGGCGGTGTTGGTGGAGATGGCAGTGGTGGTGGAGGAAGTGGAGGTTCTGAGGTTGTGATGGTGGTGGGTGGAGGTGGTCGGAGGTGATGGTGGTGGGTGGTGGTGGTGGCAGTGGAGGAGGAAGAAGAACTGGAGGTGGTGACAGTACCACATAAGCAGCCAAGTCAACAAATAACAAAGTTGTGTACACGTCATCAACCACGTCAGCAAAAAACTAACTGGGTTATAACCCAGTTAGCAAAGGATCATTGGGGGCCAACATCTTACAAGTTGGGATTGTTACAGGAAATTTTTGAAGTTGGGATTATTAGTGGCCAACGGGTGAAACTTCGGATTATTAAAATTCAATAACCCTAATAATAATCTAAATCTAATCTAAACTAGTGGGAAGGCCCGCGCGTTGCAGCGGGTGTCCCGACTAATATCAGATTCAATTATATCTATTACGAACCACGACTGATATTCAATACATGATTTATGTAAGTTTCGTATATTTACTATTGTGTACCTCAACAATGGCATCAAAGGAAAAATAAAAGAATTTGAACTTTTACACATTCATTTTCATCGTAAAATTCTAAATCTCTACTACACCAACTTACATTGAAAGTCAACTGAAGTCTACTAAGATAAAGAATGAACAGACAGATTTGACAAAATCCTCAAAACGTTTCAACTCTTTAACACACTCTGAAACTCTCAAATTGATTTGATAAATAAGGTTCAGATCTCAAGCACACTGACATCCATCGAATTGATATTGACCTCAACTACACATAGAATACTTCTGATTAAGCAAAAATAAATCATAAAAACCCATACATGAAGTAAATATTAGAATATCATTAAACAGAAATATAATGCAGTTCAACAAAAATGCATGTCACCCCCAAATGTCAACCAGAACATAAAAATAACCTAAAAATTTTGAAGATAACCATAATCCAAATTGTAGATACTTTTGTAACACCCCGTGTTTCTGAAGTAAAAGTCAAAGTCAAGGTCAAAGACAATGACCGATTTCACGCGACTTGACTAGTAGTGAATTTCTTTTATGTGTTTATTTTAGTTGTATTATGTGGAGTAAGTGTCAATAATTACAATAATCGGCGTATGTTATTCGCTATTTAATCGACTTACGACTATGAACTATAGGAAGTAACAATGCGATAAAGTCAACTAAACGCTAATCAACCCGAATAAATCGACATCGAATCACGACCGCACTCGCAACTCGAATTACGCATTTTGGTTATTGTTCTACGTGTGTGTGTGTCGTATGTGTTACTTGTGCATGTTTATTTATGTTATGTGTGGTAATCAATCGAAACGCAATCAAATCGCAGTCGAAACGCAATTGAACTCAATCGAAAACGAATTATGATAATTAGTGGAGAAGAGATAGTGCGAGATATGAATAGTTGGGATTAAAAGTAATTTGAATAGGAAACTTTACCTCATTCGCATCGATCGCAATCGAAATCGAAATATCGAAAATCGTCGCACCGAACACTCGAATCAGGCAACTGATCGATCAGGCTACTAGCCGATCAACCAGCCAGCCGATCGGACTGCTGTCCGATCGGACAGGCTGTCCGATTGAGCTGCCTGGCCGATCGGCCAGCCCCTTTCCTCATTTGGAAGCCTATAAATACCCCTGTCATTGTCATCATTTCCACTTTTGGAAACCCTCTGACCGACCAGCTCGTGTTCCTCACTTTTCTTCAGATTTCTCGCGATTCCGGTAAGATCTCGTCCTAAATCTTGTACTTTCTTGATCTACGCGCACTCCTACACCTTTCTATCTTTTAAATCTTAACTTTTAATCGTGAAATCATCAAGATTCAAGGTATTCTAGGATGACATCATCATGTGTTCTAGAAGAACTTCATGTTTTGGCCTCCATCCACCAAGAATAACTTGGATCTAACCGATTTCCACAAAAAACAAACAAAGATCTTTCATAGATCTAAACATATTCGCGGTGAAAAGGATTGAAAGATGGTTTTCCAACTTTCTTTCAACTCTTTTACACTCAATACCTTCAAAACCGATAGAAACGGGGCTTGTGCCGACTCACTACTCATTCTAGTGGTTGTGTGGCTCAAGATCCGGATTCCATCCACGAGGTTCACCGATTTCGTGTTAAACTTTAAACACCGTCCTGAACCGTTCACTAACCGAATTTAGGTGATTCCTGTCCGATCAGGAGAACCAAATAAGGACGAGGTCTCTATTGTTTGACTCGTTGTCAAAATACTTCGATAAAACGACAAACAAACAAAACAACCAAGTGTTAGACGAACATGCCGACCAGGACAAGGTGCTGTCCGAACGGACAGCCAGCCGAACAACCGGTCAGCTGAACGGCTTGCACTATGGGTCCCACACTTAATCAATTTTACCTAAAGTTGAGTATTGAACGGACTGCTAACCAACCGGACTACCATCCGATCGGATTACTCTTCGGATCATGATATACTTGGCTTTAAATACTTGATCGATTTTCAACATGTTCAATGCACTAGGAATGCCACCCGATCGAACTACTGTCCGATTGAGTGACATTTTGCTGAGAACTTGTTCTTCGCTGAAGTACTAACCGATCGGATTACCGGCCGATCGAACGACCGTCCGATCGACCGACCCGAAAAGTAAAGATACTTCAATGTTTTCAAAATGCTACAACGAAAACTCAAAAGTCAAGCCATCATACACAAACACATCCTACTCAAAGGAAGAAACAATCCATTCGAACAGCCATCCGATCGGACTACCGTCCGACCGGACAACTGTCCGAACGGACTGTCAACCGCACGGCCAGCCGTCCGATCGGACTACCAACCGATCGACCAGCTGTCCGATCCACTCATACCTGTTTCCGTTTTACGCATTACTTATCATTATACTATCAAACCATTCAGGCTAACCTTACTATCAAGTGCCCCCTTCAATCCATCAACCGCTGTGAGTATACTCGATCCCTTTTTGCTTTACGCACTTTTGGGTGTTACATACGTTACGAATATTTAAATCACAATAAACACACTACTCAATACTATTTGAACGCTAACTGTTAATGCATGTTATACATGGCTTATGAATGCTTGTTTGTTATGTTTACACATGGAATGCTGTCTACCTGCCTTAGCAACGATAGCACTATAGTTTGGACTCAGCACCTGTTCGCAGGGGTTGTTAAGGACAATTACTTGCATGGATTACGGTGGTAATCATGTATTGCGAACTGCCTCAGGCAGTCAACCCGCAGTCATTGGTATCGATGGATCTATGTCGATAACTAACGTGCTTCATTTCACTATGTGTACGTGCTGGTTATGCGTAAACGAATTTCGAACTCTATATGCTATTATCAAACTTGTATGCTCACTTTTACATTATATGTATTAACTTTACTTTAACGTATGTGACAGGTGCTTAGGATGCTCACTTGCTAGGAAGTCGAGGCTAGAATAAGACTCTAGAGGCCAACAAATAGTTGTCTATACTAAATGAATCAAGGGTCTCTAGAAGCAGATAAACAATTGCTCTATTTAAATATGAGTTGTCGGAATAGAACTATTTGCCTAGATTTTGTCTGTAATAATTTGTTTACCTGTTGAGGCATGGTATGGGACATGTTATTTTAAATTGATTGGTAATGATAATTGTTATGAAAACTTCTGGACAATCTGTTTCGCTCAGTGCCATACCCCGATGTTTCCGCCATCGGTTGGGGTGTGACAACTTTGAAAACATATTGTAGACAAAAAACATATCATAGACTCCTTCATCTTCTCCCACTGTTTCGACGAGTGCTATCTGTTGGAATTGGTGTCACGTCCTCTGTCATCATCAAAACATACAACTTACTTATCAGCTACTCCTTAAACATAAATAAAAGTTCTTCAAAGAGAAAAAAGAACAAATACAAAAATTTGTATATAAAAAATAAAGAATATAAGCATACCAAAACGACCAATCTTCATACCAGAACGGGTAAGAGCTCTAAGGGCAGACTATGCACCTGGACCGGGTGTCTTTGTCTTGTTACCTCCAGTTGCCCGTAGTTTTATGTGGAGGGCATTGATTCTAAGCTCCAGTTGTTACAACAGAAAATTGTTAGCTGTGATGTATCAAACAAAAACAAACTGCTATGATTACCATATAGCAAGACACTAAAAGAAACAAGTAAAAACCTTGCTTCTTGTTGAAACATCTTGTGCAGCAAGCATATCTGCATATGGAGACGACTCATCTCTATCAGCCTTTACTTTCATTCCACCTAATGAAAAAAATAAAAGGATAGTAGATAAATATTAAGATATAAAAACTATAAACCAAACACTCAATAGCATTTAAATTACAGTAAATATCTTGTGGAAAAAATATTAAAACTACAAACTATTAACCACTTTCGAAAAAAAACCTGTTGAGAAAAAGCGTAGACAAATAAACTTAATTCATGTTCTCTTTGCAATGGATCAGAAAAACAATGTGCATATAATTATATCTTCCAGTATGAACAAAATAAAACATTGCTCGCAAAAAAATTGAACATACAACACATGTTCCTAGCGGAATATATATTATATACACATGAGTATGTTTAGCATTTACTTAAGGGTTTTAACTTCAATATCAGTTACGGCTTTTGGTTTGTATATAGATTAGTGCAAGGCTAAACCCTTCAAATACTAATAGTTAATTTCTTCAAAAATTCAATAAATGATGGCCTTGATGATCATTACTTATTAGTACCCCTAACTCTTTGAATTATTTTTATTTAAAAAGGTGCCAAAATCACTAAAATGCCTCTCAAATGTCTTAAATTTTTGGACAATGTCCAAAAATACGCATAACTCTTTAAAATGCCCCTTGAGGGTTTTTTTGTCTAAATTTTGACATGATTTGTGTGTTGGATTTTAGATACTTAAAACTTTATTGTTGATTCAAATATGTTTTAGAATCTTCGATTTATTTAACAAAAATTATTTTATTACTTCGTTACCTCATTGACGGTGTAAAAATAATTAAAAAGTTTCCAAAAGAATTAATTACAACGATGAGCACTTTACAAGCGTGTTATGTATTAATTACTATAAGTAAAACATTACAATCTTATGGAATGACTATCATGTACGTCTACTTTTCTTATTTACAAATAAACTTTTTTTATTATTTGACATGTGTATACACGGGAATATAACCTAGTAATAGTAATAATAATAAAAATTGTAGCAGCCATTGAAATTGAAACGTGGAAAGAAGACAGCAATAGAGTCAACATGATTCCACTTCCAAATTGCTATCAAACAAACCACCCCCTCTGAATCTGAATACTTTTAACCTTTTCACCCAGCACATTTAATTAATCCACAGAAATCAGATTATTAATAAATTAAGTTGGCAGTACAAAACTACTGAGAGTCCTCGTCTAACAAACACTCCAAACACTAAAAGTTGCAAAATCATTATTTATCACTCCACTTTTTGTTCTTTGTCACCTCCAAAACTTGTCTTTTCCATCTTTTAATTATTACTACTTTTTCCCTACATGTAGTTTTCTTAGAAATTATAAAAAGAAATTAATTATAACATTCAGAAAAAAAAAATCAAAAAAATGTGTTGACTATTGGTGCAAAGGTTAGGTCTATCTAATGTGAGTTGGAATCAAGTTAGACTCAAAAGAAATATAAATTACTGTGGAATTAAGTTCGAGCTCGAATTTGACTCGTTACTGCCTTAGTGAGAATAAACACTCAATATTTGTCAGTTTATGGAAAATTTACATGAGTATTACAAGTACCGTAATGGTTTAGTCTCTCTGCTATGAACTTTTTTGCTTTTATAAAATCATGATTGTAAGTTGAAAATCTATGGATAAGGCCATAAGGATGTCAATGAGATGATCCGAGTTCGAGCACGCCAAAGCTCAAGCTTGGTTCATTTAGTTTAAAAAAGCCTGAACTCTACTCATTTAGTCTATGAGATCTTGAGCTCGGCTTGTTAATACTTATTAATATGTGTGTGTCTTTGTAGTTCAAAATTTTATATACAAGAAAACATGTATTCTTTATTTATTTTTATCATTACTATAGATATAAAATATTTACCATGTTATGTCATATTAAGATATAAAACAAAGTATAAAATATTTATTATGTTATGTCATATTTAGATATAAAACAAAAGTTATGGTTATATAGATAATAGGCTCATTTCTAATCAAGTTTGTGATCGAGCTTGTTTAAGCTTAGTCGAATTTAAGTTTTTAACTATACGACTAGAGTTTGTAGCTTACAAACGACTCGACTCGTTTATCATGTATTATAAATTGTCTGTTCTCTGATATTTTGTTAATTATTTTACTCTACTTGTAAGGATAATTCTAATAAATAAAAAGTTTGTGATTTTCTAATAACTTGGATTATTTTATCAAATGGTGGATTCTGGATATTAAAAAACTAACTCAACTTTCCAATCTTCTTACTTGTTAATTCATTATTTAATTCACGTTGATATACTTCCCTCATTTTCATGGAAGATGTTGATTTCCATGGAAAAAGCAGAGAGAGGTGTATTGGAAAGTGGAATGTTAGTAGAAAAATAGTATCATTTAATTAAATATTTAAATCAAATAGGTTTACTTAAAAAAACGTATTTAGTTCACATAAATAACGGTAATCTATTTCTAAAAAGTTATAAAAACGTAAGAAGTTACATGACAACTTTTTTTTTTAACGACAAATTTGGATCACTGACGGACTACTGGAGTATCATCGTGCCACCAATGGAACCACCCGATCATATCCATCTCCACTAGGCATAATGCCTATACACCAATTTAGGAGTAAACCCAATAAATATGGGAAAACCCCCTTTAAGGGAATCGAACCCAGGACTTATTTGTTCTAAAGTCTTATCGCACCCCCAAGATGCCACTAGGCTATAAAGCCATGGACGAAGTTACATGACAACTACCTTATGAGGTAACTAAAAACAAGGGGGAAATATTTCATCTAAACAAGAACATAGAGTTCTATCAAAATTAAAGGTACACCACATATTCCAATCAATAGAATACAATTTTGATCTATTTGTCAACCAAGAAAATGCCATCACCTATATGTCTTTCACCATCTTGAACATAGAGATCGTTTTAGAATTGATAACTTTGTCATTTCTCCTTTTCCACAAAAGCCACATTGTAGTCCTAACGATTGCTTGTATCACCTTCTTGATATTTCGAAACATCCCCCCCCCCCTAACTTCGTTGGCTTACCTGCCCTTTGATATCTAATAACTTGACACCAACAAAGCAATCACCAGTGGCGGAGGTTACTTATGGCCCGGGGGTGCCCTGACCCCTACTGATTTTTCGCTCGTAATGTTAATTTTATCGAATAAATTTCTGAAATTTTTTTTGTGTAGTGTAAAATATTGTATTTTTAAGAGTCCATCCACACTAATTTGAATTTTGAAAGTCCGACTCCCACTTAGTTTTCATTCAAGCTCCGCTACTGACTATCACATCTTTGCTTATGCCCAAAACTCGATAAATTAAACCGCGTGTGTACCAAAACATTAAACTAACAATGAAAGGGCGCAGCTTGTTGCCCGTCTACCAACCCATGATTTGTAATTTTCTCTAACCTTCTATTATAATATAAAGAAAAGGAAAAATTACACTTTTCGTCCTTTATGTTTGTAGCTAGTTGCAATGGATGACCTTTACCTTTAATAATTACAGCCACAGTCCTTTATTTTGAAAACTTGTTACAGCTTTCGTCCTTTAGCACTAACTTGGTTAAAATTTTCAGTTAAATCTATTCACCTAAGGGCAATTTAGTCTTTTAGTTAATTAATTATAATATTTAATAACTTATTATCAAAACAAATATAAATGCCCCTCTCTCTCTAAAAGCTTAGAATCAGATTCAAAATCCAAAATTCATCACAATCTGAATAATATTACCACTAATTTATCACAATCATATCAATTTCTTCCTCTGTGTACTGCAAAGTAGATATCAACATGTAGTTTGCCCAATTTTTATACCTCTACATACCGAGACTAACGAGCTCATCAATCGTTAAATCTAGACTGTTGATCTACTTTCTTGGCAAGTTATTTGATTTCTTGAACATGTATCCTCCAACCAGAAAGAACTAAGATCTGGAGATCTGAAGCATACATATGTTTAATCGACACATCTTCTCACTCTTACCAAAGTTAACCCACTGATGACAGAAAAAACTCATACCAAACCAATCAAGCTTACCCTATACCGGCCAAAAACCACCCTCTTTAGGGATCTAACTCGTCGGAGCTCCGCCTCCTTCCGCCACCGCCGCTCGTTCTCCACCACAATAACTGTTGAGAAATCGAAATTTTAGAAACTGAAAACCCTAATCTTCATCTTCATCTTCTCGCATCCAACACACACTAACTCAAAGAATCCACATCCCATGTGCGGCGGAGGGGTGGCGTTGGCTTTCCAGCGGCAGTGTCGGCCAGAATCTAGGGTTTCCATCGGACAACCGCAACACCAAACCACCACCATGTGCGGCGGAGGTCGAACAAAACGGAGGTGAATAAGGGGAGGAGGGGTAGAGAGAGGGAGAGAGTGGTGGTGGGTGGTTGATGGTGGCGGTGGTGGTGGGTGTTAGAGAGAGAAAGAGAGAAGTAAGGGTAAGGGTGGACTGAAGAGAGGAATAGGGGTGGAGGTCTTTTAAAAGCTTTAATCTTTTTGTTTTATTGAATTAGATTAGGAAAAGACTATAATACCCTCATGTGCAATGCACATGTCACATTTAACTGAAAATTTTAACCAAGTTAGTGCTAAAGGACGAAAGCTGTAACAAGTTTTCAAAATAAAGGACTGTGGCTGTAATTATTAAAAGTAAAGGTCATCCATTGCAACTAGCTACAAACATAAAGGACGAAAAGTGTAATTTTTCCAAAAGAAAATAAAGAGTTAAATAACTTAACCAGATAGTACTCAAATACATGGCAAAAGGTCCCTCTATCTCCACATGACCGATTATAAATAATTATCTCAAAGTAATCTCAAATAAGTTAGATATGACGCCCATTTTACTAAGGGTTATTAAAATTTATCACTACCAACTATTAGGTATTCATTGTTGCCACTCCCAACTATCACTTTGACTCTCATCACTTTCAACTTAACACTTTGTGTATTGTGTCACTCCGCATGTAAACATTTATTATGGTTTGACTTGTGTTATTAGTGATATTAAGTTAACACTTTTGTGAATCACTAGGTGAATTTGCTCCTTAAAGACAAAAGGGGATCCAAAAACCACTCAACCGGAGTGACACAACACACAAAGGGTTAAGTTGGGAGTGGTGGTAGTCAAAGTGATAGTTGTGAGTGAGAGTGACCAATACCTAATAGTTAAGAGTGATAAAATCCAATAACCCTTTTACTAACCAACACCTACAATCAATTATCCTACATATACGTTTATCAAGTTGAGGGAATAGTGTCAGGCAGCTGCCTGACACTTCCTTATTGGACCAACCCATTTTTTATTTAATTTTATTCCCAGCTTAAAATTACGCTTTCGTCCTTCGTTAAAAATTACGTTTTTGCCCCCAGCTCAAAATAACATTATAATTTTGCCCCTAGCTTAAAATTACGCTTTTGCCCTCGGTTCAAAAACTCACTTTTAATTTTGTTCCCAGTTTAAAATTACGGTTTCGCCCTTCATTTAAAATTACGTTTTTGCCCCCAGTTCAAAATAAAATGTTGTTTTTTCCTCTAGCTCAAAATTACGATTTTGCCCTCAACTCAAAATTAAGTTTTTACCCACAGTTCAAAATAAAATTATGCCTAGCTAAAATTTAAGATTTCCCCCCGGTTCAAAATTACGATATAACCCTCAGTTCAAAATTACGTTTTTGCCCCCAGTGCAAAATAAAAATATTATTTTCCCCTAGCTAAAATTTAGGATTTTACCATCGGGAAAAAAATTTGATTTTTCCCCCAAGTGTAAATAAAAATATGACTTTGACCCCAACTAAAAATTGTGTCAAGGAGCTCCCTCACACTCTTTTTACTTTTTCTTTCAAACAAAACTACAGTACTATATTCTATAATTTTCAAAGATATGATATTTTATAAATTAACGTCGCTTGCTATTTTTCGTTTATTCTAATAATATAATTTAATGATTTATTAAACTCGGAATATAGTGTTACAACATGCTTATAATTTTTAACTACGTTTTGATAAAAGTTTTGTTCAAAATTGAACGACTCAATTATAATTGTTTGTTTGTTTTTTTTTTGTTCTTTACCGTGACAAACCGAATCGATACTATCCGAACAACTTTGGTAGCAGTATAGAGTACCTCTTTAATATTATAAGCTATAGCAAGTGTCAGTGACGAACAAAACTGATATTGTTGGAACAACATCAACATTGGTACAACATCGATTTCAACCGAACATCGGTACCGATATTTGTACTTTTGATATTCATTTTTTTTTTAGTTTTTGATCCATATAAACTATGTATCAATATTCTTTTAGGCATATTATAACAAAAAATTTTGAGGTTTATCTTACAGTGGCTATACAAAGTGTCGATTACGACATCGATGCCTTATTCAATCAAACCGATACTGGGTGGCTTCCCGCCGCTTCGTGGAGGCGTAGGATTAAGGTTAAGGACTTCTAGAAGATATTGCAGTAAGGTCTTAGGTGTTTTTTAAGGAGGTAGGTTTTTATTAATCTTTAAGGGATTTTTCCGCTGATTGCCTTCTTGTGTTTATGCCCATGATGTTGTATGCATGCTATTATACATGACTTACATTATATTGTGTCACTCGGATCAATTTCTTGGTATGAGGGGACTTCTTATTTCTATATTCTTTGACTTGGTGTGTTGGTTTGTTGTTCGTTTTCGAGCCGAGGGTCTCTCTGGAAGCAGCCTCTCTATCCCTATGGATAGAGGCAAGGTCTGCCTACATCTCACCCTCCCCAGACCCTATAAGTAGCTTTGCTATTTGTGGGATTTACTGGGTATGGTTGTTGTTGTTGTAGTTCCCACAAAAGGAAATAGTATCAAGTGTCAAAACTCAAAAACATGCTTACATAACATAAAGCATATAATATAGATATAAAAAGTTTTCATCGTATAAATATGATAAAATAATAATTATTCTCGTATTTTCTAAAAATATTTATTACCTACATATACATTTACAAGTTCAGGGAATAGTGTCAGGCAATATACATTTACAAGTTCAGGGAATTGTGCCAGGCAGCTTGCTTGGCACTTCCCTATTGAACCAACCCATTTTTAATTTATTTTTATTCACAGTTTAAAATTACGCTTTTGTCCTTTGTTTAAAATTACATTTTTGCCCCCCAGCTCAAAATAAAATTATAATTTTGCCCGTAGCTCAAAATTACGCTTTTGCCCTCGGTTCAAAAACTGACTTTTAATTTTGTTCCCAGTTTAAAATTATCGTTTCACCTTCCGTTTAAAATTACATTTTTGCCCCCAGTTCAAAATAAAATGTTGTTTTTTTCCTTTAGCTCAAAATTACGCTTCTGCCCTCAGCTCAAAATTACGTTTTTTTCTACAGTTCAAAATAAAATTATGTTTTCCCCCTAGCTCAAAATTATTAGTTGCCTGTCACTTCCCTATTGGACCAACTCATTTTTAATTTAAGTTTAAAATTACGCTTTCGTCATTCGTTTAAAATTACGTTTTTGCCCCCAGCTTAAAATAAAATTATAATTTTGCCCTAGCTCAAAATTACGCTTTTACCCTCGGTTCAAAAACTCATTTTTAATTTTGTTCCCAGTTTAAAATTACGGTTTCGCCCTCCGTTTAAAATTACGTTTTTGCCCCCAGTTAAAAATAAAATGTTTTTTTTCCTCTAGCTCAAAATTACGATTATGCCGTTTGCTCAAAATTACGTTTTTGCACACAGTTCAAAATAAAATTATGTTTTCCCCCTAGCTCAAAATTATGATTTTTATCTCAGTTTAAAATTATGATTTCGCCTCCAGTTCAAAATATAATTACGATTTTGCCCTCTGTACAGACATACATGTTATGAGAGAGAAATATTTAGTTTATTGCCCTACAACGCGGGCGGGGCAAAAACTAGTTATTTATAAATGTTATGATGTAAAGGGTGGGACAGGAGTGTGTGAAGAATAAATGAGGGAGGTATGGGTTAGGTTGACGTTACCCGAACAACACGGAAGAATGTGTTGAATGCCACCATTTTAATAATGTGCTTTCTTTTTTCACAACTTATACCCTTCAACTTATGGCTTTCCTACATTTTCTACCCTGTTATTTCTCAAAAGTTTTGAGGAAAATATCCAAAAGTCAAAATGAAAGTCAAATCTTATTATCAAATGAGCTAAAGAAAACGTACAAACAATCCTAATCTAAACTTTGTTTAGCAAACGAATCTAGCGTATGTTTGAATTCCTCGTGAACTTCGCACAAATACCTGTTTAACGTTGTTTTGATTACTACACATGAACGTTAGCTAGGACGCAAAGCGTGTGTTTTTGTACACCAATGCTTATTTAAAATTGAAAGTTAAATAAGTTGAGTGTGTTTTTGTACAACAATGCTAAATACATTGAATGGAATATATGAAATGATGAGCATATATTTTGTAAAACTATATGTGTAAAAAGATTCATGTGGTAAAACATATAGTACAAAGTTATAATGAGACATGTTTGCCCCCCTTTCCAAGGCATTGATCCTTTGTATCCATGTTTACACCTAAATGGCAATTGTCTTTTGCAGGAAGTCCATCCTTGATGCATGCTAAAACTACATATGTTGGTCAACAAAAGTCAAATCAGTCTTTATTGGCACATCACCCATAGAATTCAATTACCCACATAAAATAGATACTAAATATTTGCATCATTATTAGGGGTTAGGAAATGAGCAGAAGTCAGATGACTTCACATGGGGATGTTTTAGAAATTGGTTTTAAAGATTTGAGGGTACAATAAAAGACAAATGAAAGTATCATATTTTGACCTTTTGGGGTAAAATAAAGGTGTCCCTTTGCATTTGTCGGAAAAGAAACATCCCAAAAAACCTAAAATTACTTTTTCTACATCAAATCTTCCAAAATATTTATCAACTTTCTTCATATCTATCCATTTTCTTACAAAACGATATTCGTATATTTTGTAACTTATACAATAGAATTTTATAGAGGTTTGTGGAATTTAAACTACTTGAAATTTGAGTTAATTCTATTTAAAAATATGTTTAATTCTATTTCAAATAATTCATTAAACACTTTACAATTCAACTTTCCTCTATCACTCTCTCAATGTAGTGATCATATTACGAAGGGGGTTGATGATGTATTTGACTAAATAATCCTAAAACATTCAACATTCATCGTATTTCTTCCAAAATATTCATAAATCTCTATCTTTGTCGTAATTTAACAAAATTGTGTTTTTTAAGGCTAATTCTTTTCGATTTTATTAACATTCCAAACCTTTACTATATTATTTTAACAACAATCTAGTTTACTCGCGATTCTTACTATATACTTTTTAACAACAATCAATTCTACTCACAATTCTATATTACTATTCACAACCAAACATCTTTACAACTATGGATAGAGTTAATATGATCTCTACAAACATTTAGTCCTTGAAAACATTCCAATTCTTTTAAAAAATTATGTGAATGCTCCCCAAGTTTCAAGTTATATTTTTGAATTATGTTTTGTTATACCAAATGTCTATATGCTATTAGAGGATTATTTTTTACATTTTTAGATATACATTAATATGTGAAGTTATATTAGCAAAGACGTAAGAATATAATAAAACTACAGATGACCATTTCATTTTCAAAATGAAAATTACTTCACAAAAAAAATAAATAAATAAACATTTCATGGTATGATCCCCTCCCCTAGCCCAGTTGGTTCCCATGTGGTTGGTTGGGCCAGTTTCCTCCTTTCGAGGTTGTCGGTTCGACTCCCGGTTGCGGCTATTTGGGGGGGGGGGGGGGGGCGTCCCAATAATGCCCTATCGAGGCATGGTGCAGTCCTGAGGGCACACCCGGTTTTACCCAGTTGTTACCCCAGAGAGTCTCTCGTATGAGGGCAGTATAGTTTCCGGGGGGAGATCAGCTTACGCGGGAGCCGGGGCCCGATAAAACATCGCGTCTTCAAGTGCGGGGCTGACGGGAGTTTGTCTTTTACAAACTCCCGGTGACAGCTAAGTCATGTACATAGAAATAGAAAGACACTCTAAAAAAACATTTCATGGTATCATTTCCAACAATTTACATTCCATGTTAAATGTGTTTTTCTTAGGTCCAGATACATTTGGTTTCTTTTTTAATCTCAAGTTCAACTCCTACTAGCATTACTTTGAAGGAAATTGATAGTGGCAATAAAGTTTAGAACCAGGCATCTCTGGAAGTCGCGCCAAACCGTCTTTTACTGTAGTGGACCTTCGGGCAGGCGGGTTTTCCCCGGAAGTGGTGGCTTGATTGCTCGAGTATGCATCCAACTCTAACCGTTATGAAGAAGGGGATGCATATACTCGATTGAGAGCATCTCAGAATGCTTATCTCGTGAGTTAGTTTGCCGTTAAAAAAGTGTTTTCCTTAGTTTTGAGCATTAACATAAAAAAAGTTTATAATTAGTGAAATATGCATTAATTCAACATTAAACATTAAATGTGTTAAGAAAACTTTTGCCTGTCATGTGACAAACCTCCAATACAAATCATATAATCATGGAACATGAAAGCCTCAAAGGGGCAAGTGGGGACTGATCTTGATGACAAATCTTGTCAAAATTAATTAGTCATGATTGAATTTTGTGAGCTAGCTTTAGATAGTGTCAAAATTGAAGGGGCCATGACTCATGAGCCAAAAAAAAAAAAAAAACAAACAAAACACAAAACAACACATCAAAAAACCAAAATAAAACCAAACAACAAGTGCAGAAAAATAAGTGTTGTAAATTGTAATATATGAATTTCAAATCTCAAATGGTATATACATCATGATCGGCCATTCTTCTTGCTTGATCTACTAACCAAAAAAGATAACATTTTTTTTACTAAAGATAATACCAAAATACCCACGGTTTAGCACTAATATTACATCAAAATGCCAAAAACATAGTGGGAAAAACGTGGGTATTTTGGATAGATAATTCACCAACTATTCAAAAAAAAAAAAAAAAAAAAGAACCTTGAAAGTAATAATAATAATTAAACTAACGGGTCAACAAAAAGATCCGAACTTTTTAGTTGTGCAAAGGATCCGGGCAACTGGGTACTTTTCTTTTGTCATCTTGGAAGCTTTTATCTTTTGTGTTGTTGAGTCTTGAATATCTGCCATTGAAGAATCTTTTGTAAAGGTTGGATCTTTTGATCTCATCGGAATCTTTTTGCGGTGGTGGCAACGGTGGTTGTGGTGGTGGTGATGGTGGTGAAGTTCCTGTTGCAATAACTCTACAACAACCAGTATTGAAAGCCCATATTTGAAGAAGGAATAAGATGATGATCAAGAAGATCCTTGTGCCAGAAAATGACATGTTGGTTGAGAAGCCACATAAAGAAGGTGAGGATGTTTTGCTCAAAGTTTGTGTTAGATCATTTGAAGCATCTCTTTCTCTCTCTCACTAGATATGTGGTGGTTTTGTTTTGTTTTGTTTCTCTCTCTCACACGTAGATATACACAGAGGTTGTGGAGTGGAGTAGAGTGGTGTTTCTCTTTCTATATCGACGGTTAAATATGATAGGATCTCAAGAAAAGACTTGTGAGGGAGATGGTAAAAGAAGTTAATTTTCATGCAATTATGGACCCCACTTGTATAGAAGAACAAAAACCATGAGTAACTTTTGCAAAAAAAAAAGGAGGCATTGGTGTTGAGAGTTGTGATAGGCGAACTAGGAAAACCTGAGTTCAATTTTTGAATCAATCAGGTTTTACTGGTAATTTATCGTCGTGTCTACGGATGGATAGGTTACTCGGTTTTCCTCGGAATTGTTGGTGGATGACTCGGGTTACTCTCGGAGTACTCTATTTGTCCAGTGAGTGTCACGAGAGTGCTCGAGTTTGATTTGTTGACTGTTTAAAAAACACATCAAACTTTTTAGTTTGTGATTCATTTGTGTATGTATAAGTTAGTGGTTAATTTTTATACTTATGGATCACTTATCCTTAGACCCGTCTGGATCACTGATCCTTAAAGTCTGATGCAGAAAGTCTGGGGATCACAGATCCTTATTATTTTTATAACTTAACTAATAGTTGTTCCTTGTATATTTTCGTAATGGCATGTAGGTCATGGACAATATGGACTGAGTCATGGCGAGAATATCGGACTGGAATCGTTGAAGATGCTGCACGTGTGGAAATGGCTCAACGTTAATTTGGTTAGACGTGGTCTTGCACCATTTTCGGACTTGTTTGTTATTTCTATTTTAAAGGGGTTGATCAAGTTTAGATAATACCATAGGCTATTAGTAGAAACACTCTCTCTTTCTCGCAAATACTAGCTCTCGAATACACTCACATTTTAGCAAACTTCGTACAACACTTGATCAACTTCCGAAGTTGTAAACTCTTGTTAGCTTAATACATTTTATAGTGATTGTTTTCACTATCCGAGGTTTTGTGTGCGGAAGATCACATTGAGATCAAGGGTTTTTTTTTCGTACAAATCCTTGTGTTCATTGTTCATTACATTTCACATTTGTTCATACATTTGTCAAATATTCAAGCACAATACCTCACAAAATCAGATTTGGTTATATTATCCTTTGTTTATTTTTGACCAAAACAGTATACATGAATATTACTTTATTCTGCTAGATACATGTTATATTTTTTAGTTTGGATGTTATATTTTATAGAAAGAAACATGCAAATTAATTAAAAGTGATCTTCACAAATTAAATTAGTTTCAACTGTTACCACTTATTGTAACGCCGTGCGTTTCGAAACTTTTACCTTTTTGGCAAGTCTCGTCCCTGTGATATTTAATGATGCTTATTTGAGTCATTAACTATGTTAAACTACGTAAAACTTTGACTCTATGTGAAACTTTTACGCTATGCGATACTTGACTCTTGTGATACTTTGAATCTTGTGATACTTTGAATCTAGACTCTTTTGATACTTTGAAACTTGACTCTTGAAACTTGACACTTGTTAAACTTTGATACTTGATTAAAGCGGGAAACTTGATACTTAAACTTGATACTTAGTGGAACGAGAAGCTTGATACTGTTGAACGTGAAACTTTGATTCTTTGTTGAACGAGAGACTTTGATACTGATACTTTGATACTCGATACTTATTGAACGGGAAACTAGCTTATACTTGGACTTGAAACTTGGAAACTTTTGTGTTAATTATATAATTATACCATTTTAATGGTTACTCATAATAATACGCAACGCAACGCTTAATCTAGCTCGCAAAACGAACCAAAGTCGGAAAAACTAGCAAACGGGTCTCGGCTGTCCGAATGGACATCCGATCGGATGACCATTCGACCGAATAGCCATCTGATCCCCCACCCTTGCACCACCTTAGCTGTCACTATCAACTATAAATAGGGTTGTTCACCCTCATTCTCACACCTTTGCCTCTGTCATCCGACCGCACGCACTCTCAAGAACTTTTCTCGAGATTCAAGCTCATTCCGTAAGTATTTCTTGTAGATTCTTGTACAACTTTCATCTTTTAACACTTCTACACAATTCATCAAAATCACACGAACACTTCAACTTTTTCATGAAAATCAACTGATTTGGGCCTCTTGAAGGTGGTTTCTCCTCAGATGTTGGTACAAACTGTTGAGGAGCACCATGCAACCAAGATCGGCCAGATCTAATGGATTTTCACAGCTTTCAAAAAAATCTAAGGAAAAGTCACACTTTTATACCAGATCCGACGGAGTTTCTTCTGTTTTTGGCTCAGATCTGATGAACTTCACGGTTTACACTTGATTTTCAAACTTTTCTTCAACTTTTATACGAAACATGAGTAAAATCAGACTCGAACAAACTTTCGACTCGTTTCTTAGTCAAAAGCCGGCTTGAGAACTGAACTTCACTGGAAAACGGACAGTTTGACGAGTCCCAAACACGAAACACACCGGAAACAGTTCATTGGTTCGAGATGGGGTGGTTCCTAGCCGATCGACGAGCTGGTTTGGTATGTTTCCGTTGTTTGATGCGTCATTACATCGTCTCCGTTAACTCAAAACTTAGAAATTTCACGAAACTTCACTGATCGTCTATCCGGATGGCCATCCGATCGGATGACCATCCGTCCAGATGATCTGAGTATCTTGACAATTGTTTGTTTTACAGGACACTATGATGACAACGTTTGAAACTTTAACAATTCGCAAACCATACCCACTGTTCGAATGGCCATCCGTTCAAATGGTCATCCGTTCGGATGACCATCCGCTCAGGTATTCTATCAGACACTCTATCTCGATTTTCGCATCATTCGACACTCTGTTCCCAACCGGGTCAGCTCTTAGAGGACTTATGCTCTGATCCCCGCACGCAGGCTGATCCAGCGCTCCCTTCGATCCAATCATTAGCAGTGTTTGGTTTAAGCACCCACTGTGAATATACTCGATCCCTTTTTGTTTTAAACACTTTTGGGATGCAACATTTATTCTATAAACGCGGCACTTGACACTTGAAACTTATTTGAAACAATCTCTATCCTCGTTAAACATGAAACTTGATTGTAACGCCCTGCGTTTTCATACTTTCCATATTTAGAAACCATTGCTTGAAATTCTATTTTTGGAAATCTCGCGTTCTTGTAATCATTCTTTCATCAAATACGGGACTAGGTTCATAAATAAAACTCGTATTTCTTTAAATTCGTGTTAAACATACTTCATGCATATTCATACGTTTGATTTTGGTAAACAATTGATTCATATTCGTAAATCTTGGAAACTATGTGCTAAACTTGCAAATACGTAAAACTTATGCATAAAACATGTTTTGATCGTAAACGATACTTAAATACGACATTCCTACACTTAATCATACTGGGTTTATGTTCCTCATACTTAATTTACCTTTATACTATGCTTTTATGGTGAAAATAGTCCCTAAAACCCTTAAAACCCCTAAAATATATACTACAGGGGGCTAAAGTGTCAAAATCAAAACCTGATTTCGGAACATAGACCAGTCGCGTCGCGCGACGGGTATGGGTTGTTGCTGTGGCGCGACGCCATGCCCTCAATCCGGCAGAATGTTGCTTCCAGCTCCAAGATTGGTCCAAATTGTGTTTGTTAAGTGTGTTTCTTGCATTTATTAGTCACCTAACTTAACCCTAATCACCTCCTATAAAACCCAAAAATGTTCCACACTTCATACACTTTACAAACCCACAAATTCACTCTTAAATCACTCTATTTTCAGCTGCAAATCAGAAGCAAACTCAGATTCATTCCAAGTTACAAAAACAAGCATAACTTCCTCATTTCTTCATCTTTTCAATGATTCTTCTTCCTAAACATTTGGAACAACCTTAGGTATGTTTTCCATAGGTTTTCCATGGAAAACCAAGGCTGGAACATTACCATATAAGGCTCCAAACTTTCTGTTTTGATTAAACTTTGCTAAACTTGCTTAAACTTGAGTTATCTCATACACATTCCTATGTCCTTATGCTCATAATCACTTCTATGGTTAGTTGGGCTTAAAAACAATATTGTGACACTTAAAATCAGAGGCTAAAGCCTCATAAACTTTTTGTTTTGGTTAGGGTTTAACCCACAAGTAATGAACAAGCTTCAAGCTTGATGGTTGTGAGATTATGGGACAAGCTTGGGCTATCCTACTAAAAATCCACACATTACTTGATGATTTCTTAGATTAGTTGTAATTATTTCTTTTCTTATTGTATTATTCATAGTTCATGACCCTCCTTGTATGTTTTTACATCAAGTGTAGTGGTGAACACTTAGAGGTACCTAAATGGAAGACTCCTCTTCCTACCTCCTACATCATTTCCATGAAACTTAGGGGGTACCTAAATGAAGATTTAATCTTCTACCTCATGCTTGATTATTAGACTTATTAATATATATTACATAACCTGTATAACACATAAACTTACTATCCGAATAATCGAATCTTTGATGATGAACTACTGTTCATATGTCAAGGTACTAGATTATATCATCCTAGACTTTGATAACTTGTCACGATTCTAATGGAACCCTGTTCCATGAAAACATTTAAACTCCTTAGAGTTTCCTAGTGTCAAGAACAAGTATCATATGTACTAGGTGATTATTTTCATATGTTATTTGCATGTTGTTTTAAATTCCAAATCTTGACTTTAAAGATACTTGAACTTTAACACTTATACATTCGATCTCCTAATCCCATGGCTCGTCAACAATTGGATAATCGGAAAGCATATGCAAATTTTGTGAGTATATGATGTGTGCAAAATGCAACATATAAATTACATCAAATGTGGCATAAAACTAACCCTTTTTTAGTACTAATGTTGGAAAAAGTATGTTTTTGTCTTCCTTTTGTATTTTCAGGATTAAATGAGCTCAAATGAACAAAAGAAGCAAAAAGGCAGCTAAATCTAATATAAATACAAGAAAAGGAACAAACGTGGCATGGCCGACCCCCTGACAGCATCTTCCCAAGCAAAAAACAAGAGAACAGAAGGCTGAATACGCCCCGTGCTCAGTGAGCACGGGGGCGTGCCCAAGTGTCTGCAGAAAAGACAAAGCTGTAGAAGCTTCTATCACCCACCACGGGGGCGTGCCCACTGGACACGGGGCCGTGGTCAACTCTAAGATTCGCAGAATCTGGGAAAATCTTGATAGTACAGATACGCTTCTGCACACGGGGGTCGTGCCCAGCGGACACGGGGGCGTGGTCAACTAATGCAGACAAACTGCAATTAATGAAGAAAGAGAAGGAGGATGGACACGGGGCCGTGCCCAATGGACACGGGGCCGTGCCCGAGCTGCTGTTCAGGCTATAAATAGGGGTGTTTGGCTCATTTGCAAACCATCCCTTGGCAAACCACCTCTCTCACACTTCACCCACCACCCACCACCATCACAACACCATCATCCACCACCATCATACATCATCCATCATAGAGTGTGTGAGTAGTCTCGGGATCCAAGATTGATCGTAAGAGTTATTGACAATCAAAGACCATGTTTGCCTAAGTCTCTTACATCACTTGGTGAAGACAAGTGTCTAGTGTAATACTTTTTATTTTTAATTTTTTCGCACTTTTTATTTGGTTATGTATTAATGACTTTAATAACTAGTTTCTTATGTTGAAGGTGATTCTTCCTTATTGTTTGTCCGTGGTGTCTTGGCATTATTTTACTGTCTATATAAAATAAAAGATTTTCACCATTCATATCTCCACGGTCTATATGGAGATATGTTGGCTACCTGGTCGGGGGTTAAGGGAACGCTTTGGTAAGAGTCTTGCCTTGTTCAGTGTATAGATCCTGCAAGGACCTGGGTCAAATTTAGTAGGACCTCCTTCAATACCCACCGGTATTGGATGGCGGGGGTCCAAACTCTTTGATCCCCTCATATATAAGCTACTATTAATACTTTAACCTGGCTAGTTAGGACTGTATCCCTGCTGACTCATACTACTTAGCCGAGGGTAACGTCACCTTCAAAAGAGGGGCCTACCATAGTATGCATTAATAACTTAATTAATTATCTTTCAATAATCCGACCCTTTAGGATTGTATCCTTGCTGACTCAAACTACTGGGTTGAGGGTAACGTCACCTTCAAAAGAGGGGCCTACTACAATAACTAAGATAATCTCTTAAAAAGTGCAAAAGTGCGGAAATAATCAAAGGTTACTGTAGGATCGTTTTCAGACCCGAACGAGTCGATCAGAAGAATTTATCTCAACACGAAAGGCGGAAACAGACGTGTAGAGGTCAATTCAGCTAGATTTACTCTTTAAACTGTTGTATGATTGATTTGATAATGTTTTACAACCTGACAACACTTCGGCAGCACTTCGTTGCACAAACCGAAAAGTTACAAATGAAATGACATATGAGGTATTTATAGGATAAGCTATTCCGTTTGAAGGTGGCATGACACCCTTCAAACGAAATCTAATTCCCTTTGAACCTGTCACTATCTAATTCCCTTTGAACTTGTCACTATCTAATTCCCTTTGAAAGTGTCACTATCTAATTCATAGGGAATAAGTCATTTCTAACAAGACTCGATACAAGACGAAGTCGACAGACGCATGCACCAACAAACTCCCCCTTGAATGTTGACGAGTCTTCAGTGTCGAGTCTTCGCATCTTCAGTCTTTATCAGTCCTCTCAAACTCTTTGAAGTATCTGACGCTGTAAGTATCCTCAAATCTCCTCTCTTCTCTTTTTCATCAGCACCAATACATTCCTTCCTTTAGGTGTCTTCAGACTCCCCCTTTCGATATGCTGAGATCGCAGCCTGGCTTGTTAAAATCACAAAGTCCTCAGGTATCAGAACCTGGCTCTCTATCATCTATCCACGATCACCTAGCTCTTATCCTGCACATTCTCTACCCAAAAATAAATTTTCTGATGATAACTTGTAAAAACAATCTCACCATCTACTGAACCATTTGCAGGAATTATACAATCAAAGAATGATTTTACAATGTAGATCTCTGATGAAAACACTTGAAGAAATATCGTTTTTCTTATCAAGACAACACACTCTCCCAAACCATTTGTTCATCATGTCTAGCACTCGGAATTTTGAAAATTAGCTCTCCAACACCAGTTGTCGAAAATCTTTTTGAATTTTTCAAAATTTATGCTAAAACGCACTAAAATCTTTTTGGATTTTTGAATGTAATGAAATGCAGAGAAGAAATATTTACATACAATATATTTGTGAGTTTGTGTAAGAGGATCATATCAGTTTTTGAGACAAATCACCAACACCGTTAAGCTTTAATCTTTTTAAGTTCTAAACGATTCACTTAGATTGTCAGTATACTGGTCCACTTAAATTCTCACACAAAGTTCAACTGTTTCGAGATACGAGATTAATTTCTTAAGCACTTAAACTTAATCGCGTGTCCCACCTCAGAATATACTCCCGTATCCAGATCCCAATATTCAGTCTTACAGGTGAGTATACCACAGATGATATCTGTAAGGGGTTATAAATTATGAAGAATCATGAGAGCTCAGGTCAGAACTACCGTTCAGCATTAGCTCTCCAACACCAGTTGTCGAAAATCTTTTTGAATTTTTCAAAATTTATGCTAAAACGCACTAAAATCTTTTTGGATTTTTGAATGTAATGAAATGCAGAGAAGAAATATTTACATACAATATATTTGTGAGTTTGTGTAAGAGGATCATATCAGTTTTTGAGACAAATCACCAACACCGTTAAGCTTTAATCTTTTTAAGTTCTAAACGATTCACTTAGATTGTCAGTATACTGGTCCACTTAAATTCTTACACAAAGTTCAACTGTTTCGAGATACGAGATTAATTTCTTAAGCACTTAAACTTAATCGCGTGTCCCACCTCAGAATATACTCCCGTATCCAGATCCCAATATTCAGTCTTACAGGTGAGTATACCACAGATGATATCTGTAAGGGGTTATAAATTATGAAGAATCATGAGAGCTCAGGTCAGAACTACCGTTCAGCATTAGCTCTCCAACACCAGTTGTCGAAAATCTTTTTGAATTTTTCAAAATTTATGCTAAAACGCACTAAAATCTTTTTGGATTTTTGAATGTAATGAAATGCAGAGAAGAAATATTTACATACAATATATTTGTGAGTTTGTGTAAGAGGATCATATCAGTTTTTGAGACAAATCACCAACACCGTTAAGCTTTAATCTTTTTAAGTTCTAAACGATTCACTTAGATTGTCAGTATACTGGTCCACTTAAATTCTCACACAAAGTTCAACTGTTTCGAGATACGAGATTAATTTCTTAAGCACTTAAACTTAATCGCGTGTCCCACCTCAGAATATACTCCTGTATCCAGATCCCAATATTCAGTCTTACAGGTGAGTATACCACAGATGATATCTGTAAGGGGTTATAAATTATGAAGAATCATGAGAGCTCAGGTCAGAACTACCGTTCAGCAGAGAGATCATGACTCGACTTTTGGTGTGTCCCCTTTAGAGGATCTTTTTTACAACAGCAATGATTATCAATTTTATTGTTTCATCATTTTGCTGAGGGCAGCGCTATTTTTCAAGCAAGCAGAAAGTATTCTCCGGGGACTAGGCCATTGCTTCCGCAAAATCAGAAGTCCCGGGATAATACCCCAGATATCACTGAGCATAAAGACCTAGTATCTCAGAAAGAGGGACCTTTCAAACAAGATTTCGGGGGTTACCCATATATCCGAGAGATGTTCCCCACGATATAAGCAAGTTTGAATTTAGGTTTATATCTCGTCACAATCTACTAAATGTGCAAAAACCTACTGGCACATCATCAGTGACACCGTTTA
>JARYGA010030125.1:0-36000 GCA_030545235.1 Helianthus tuberosus | reverse complement strand
AATTTACCTAAGGCATATATACTACCTATTATACAACTACTCAAACGATGTGACCATAAGGTATAACCTCGGGAGGTTATTCCCTATACTCCTATGGTCACCTAATGTGTTTGGTCGGATCCTAATGATCGACCAAACGGGTCGGGTTCGAAAGTATAAGCGATTGTTTAGATCGCTTACCTTACGACCCTATATAAGCACTAAACTAAAAGTGACGAGCTAAGCATGTTAAAACATGCTTAACTAAGTTTAGAAAATAGGTTTGGTATCAAAACAAACGGTTTTGATACCCAAGAGTAGTTTGGTTACAAAATACGCAAGAATGCGCATTTTGGCCGAAACTACGACTCGTCACTGAGCCTAGATAACGTGGTAATCAGTAGGTATAGTCACTAGGGACTATAACCATCGTGATCACGCTCACGTTATGAAGTTCAAACGAACTTCGCATTGACCATAAACTGGTCAACGCAGGAAGTCAAACAAGGTTTGACTTTTAACGCTAAAAGAATAAAAAGAACGAAGGAATACTTACAAAGGGTCCCCGCAAGCTAATCTTGATCCAAGTAGCTCAGGTATGAAGCAATGACTTCAACTTAGAGCTTTTAGATCAGATTTTTGTGGGTTTTGAGTTGTGATGTTGGTGGGTATTCATAGATGTGGTAGAACCGTTAGAATCGTTTATCGAATAACGTGCTTCAATCTCAACCTTACACTTGTTGCAATTTCCATGGAACACCACAATTGGCCCCTCATTATCATGAAGAGGCAAGTGCAACAGGTGGAATAGGCCAGATTCAAAGTTTTTTGCAATTCTGCTGATCTGACCCCTGCTTACGGACCGTAAGGGTGATGGCTTACGGTCCGTAAGCCATCAACTTTGCAGAAATGTCACTTTTGGTCCCTGTTATGCGTTAAAGCCATTTCCGACACGTTTAAGGCCCGTTAACCCCATTTCAAAGCTCTAAAATGAAGTTAAAGTATAGGGAACTTAAAATGTGCTCAAAAATATCTCGGATGTCGGTTCGTTTGGCCGTACAATCGCGATGTTCGCTTAATTACGACGGAATGCGTATAAGCGCGAAAAACGATCCAAATTACGCGACGAATGGATTTTTCTCATGAAAAACACTAAAATAAAATATTTTAGTGCTTACATAAATTTTGGGATGTCCGGATGTATTCAGAACGTAAGTTATGCGCGAAAGTGCAAACTTGTGCACTTTTTGACGCTTTTAGTCCCTGAATGACCCAAAAGTTTATTTTAGCTCACCGAACCCCTCAAAGCCTATTTCTAAGCTATGTAAAGGATATTTATGGTATGTTTAACTTATTTTCATGTTCTGGAATGTCTGTTACAGTTCAAATTGGCATACTTTCGCAGTTTGTCAAATTTAGTCCCTGTAGGCGAATTAGCTTGTTTTTGCCATACCAAAGCCTTTAAAACTTATTTCTAAGTTATGTAAAGGTTATTTAAGGTATGTTAAGTATATGTTGATGTTCCAGAGTATTTTTCGCATTAAACTGATTACGTTTACGCACCAGTTTGCGTATAATTCTCCAGAAAGCGATGTAGAGTTAGAAATTGAACAAAAATCAAAACATGAAAAATGTCAAACATAAACAAACAAACATTGGGATCAAATAACTTTGTTTTATTGATAACCGAATTGTTTACAATGATTTCATTCACAGATGATACAAAATAACTAAGGAAACCCTTATCAAAGTTGCTCTTGGTAAACCTCTTGTACTCAATTCTGTTATTTGCGACTGTCAATTTAACCTTGATAACCATCTTTTTCCTATTGACCTCACACCGATGCAACTTGGGAGTTTCAGTATTATCATTGGAATGGATTGGTTAACCAAACACCACGCTGAGGTGGTTTGTTTCGATAAGATTGTTCGTATTCCTCTTCAGTCTGGCGATGTTTTAGAAGTTCGTGGCGAGAAACCATCTGTTGGTTTGAAGCATATGTCGTGTACAAAGGCCCAGAGTTATTTGCTAAAAGGATATGTTGCTTTTCTGGCACATGTCGCCGAGGAGAAAAGCAACAGCAAGATTATTCAAGATATTCCGATTGTTCGGGATTATCCAGAGGTGTTTCCTGATGAACTGCCTGGTTTGCCTCCAGTTCGTCAAGTCGAGTTTCATATTGACCTTGTACCCAATGTCAACCCGATTGCAAAAGCACCTTATCGTCTTGCACCGTTGGAGATGCAAGAGTTATCGAAGCAGCTTCAAGAATTATCTGATAAAGGATTCATCCAACCGAGCTATTCACCTTGGGGAGCTCCTGTCCTCTTCGTAAAAAGAAAGATGGATCTTTTCGAATGTGTATCGATTATCGTGAGCTTGATAAGCTCACCATTAAAAATCGATATCCCCTACCTTGAATTGATGACCTCTTCGACCAGCTGCAGGGTGCTTCATGCTTTTCCAAGATCGATTTGCGTTCTGGGTATCATTAACTTCGTGTTCTCGAAGAAGATATTCCCAAAACTGCTTTCCGCACAAGATATGGGCATTACGAGTTCACTGTCAGGCCTTTTGGTTTGACGAATGCTCCAGCTATCTTTTTGGACTTAATGAATAGGGTCTGCAAACCTTATTTGGATCAGTTCGTCATTGTTTTTATTGATGACATCTTGATTTATTCAAAGTCTCGAGCCGAGCACGAACAACACCTTCGCTTAACATTGGAACTCCTGAAGAAGGAACAACTTTTTGCTAAATTCTCCAAGTGTGAATTCTGGCTTAAAGAAGTTCAATTCTTGGGTCATGTAGTCAATGAGTAGGGTATTCATGTGGACCCATCCAAGATTGCTGCTATTAAGGACTGGGGTACACCGACGACGCCTACAGAGATTTGATCTTTCCTTGGTCTTGCTGGTTATTATCGCCGATTCATTTCTAATTTCTCGAGGATTGCGGTTCCACTCACTGCTTTGACTCAGAAGAATAAGCCTTCGAGTGGGGACCCAAGCAAGAAGAAGCGTTCCAAACGCTGAAGCAAAAGTTATGTAATGCTCCTGTTCTATCTCTGCCCGAAGGAAGCGATGATTTCGTTGTCTATTGCGATGCGTCCAACTCAGGCCTTGGTTGCGTCCTTATGCAACGAGGTAAAGTTATAGCATATGCATCTAAACAATTGAAAGTTCACGAGAAGAACTATACGACTCATGATCTTGAGTTAGGAGCTGTGGTTTTTGCGCTTAAAATCTGGAGACACTACCTCTATGGAACAAAGTGTGTGGTTTTCACAGACCGCAAAAGTCTCCAGCATATTCTTAATCAGAAAGAGCGGAACATGAGGCAACGACGTTGGGTTGAACTCTTGAACGACTATGATTGCGAGATTCGCTACCATCCTGGTAAGGCGAATGTTGTAGCCGATGCGCTTAGTCGAAAGGAACGAGTCAAGCTTCATTCTGTTCGAACTCTATCTGATCTTCAAACTCGCGTTCTTCAAACTCAGCAATTTTGTGTTTCACAAAACTTGATGGGTATGGAATTACCACATCAACTTGAGCTTAAGCTCAAAGCGAAAGACGATGGTTTACTCTATTTCATGGATCGTTTGTGGATTCCGAAACAAGACGATCTTCGCACTTTAGTGATGGATGAATCTCATAAGTCTCGATATTCTATCCATCCTGGTGCTGATAAAATGTACAAGGATCTTCGTACTAAGTTCTGGTAGCCTGGTATGAAGAAAGTTGTTGCCTTGTATGTATCGAAATGCCTAACTTGCCTCAAAGTCAAGGCCGAACATCAACGACCTTCTGGGTTGCTTGTACAACCAGAGATATTGATTTGGAAGTGGGAGAACATTGCAATGGATCTCATCACTAAATTACCGCGTACATTGAAAGGTCACGATGCTATTTGGGGTGTTGTCGATCGATTAACGAAGTCAGCTCATTTTATTGCGATTCGCGAGGATCTATCTGCTGGTAAACTTGCAAAGATTTACGTTGATGAGGTTGTGACATGACATGGTGTTCCCTTGGATTATAAAGTACTATTCCAAAGTTTAAAAATATCATGTGTTGATATAGTTAAAGAGACCCTTGAGAGGTCTAGTTAAAGATTGATTCAGAATCTGGTTAAGATTGGCATGTGATGATACAGCTGAAAGGACCCTATGGTGGTCTAGTCACCCTCATCACAGGTTCATTCATTTGGTTTTCCTCTACACATTATAAATGCACTGAGTGGACTATGCAAGGAATTGCCAAATTATGGATGCATACATAATTATGAAATTCAGTGCACAGAAACCACAGTAAGATTTATCATGTGTAAGAACCGATAGTGGCAACAATAACGTAACATGAGCAATGTAATGGAGGTACGGTGGACGCACTAACGGCGCTTCATATACTTGTATATAAGAGTCCCTCTCACATTGTAAGCATAATGTTATTAAGATTACTAGAAGTTCAGGACCCTAACCGGTACTCTCTTATCTTTTCGACTTCATGTTTCAAGCTCTCACAAGTTTCCTCTGATTAAATTTAGGGACGAAATTTCCTGAAGTAGGGGAGACTGTGACAATTGTACTCTGTAATCGATGTACGATACAAAACAATGATGATTATTAATAAAACAATGTGCTTTGGTGTTATTATATGTGTTTTGGTGTTTCTATGCGTGTATTTGTGTTGGTGATTTTTTTCAATACGATCCGATTTCGATTGCAAGCTTTAAATCACGTACTGGAAGGTTATACGCAAACTGGTGCGAAATTGCAGTCAGTATAACGCGACAAACACACCGGAATAGTGACATAGGCTTAACATACCTTAAATAACCTCCCCATAACTTAGAAATAAGTTTTGAATGGTTTGGTGTGTTGAAATCAACTTTGTTCGATCGCAGGGACTATTTGTGTCAAACTGTGAAACTATGCCGATTTGTATAGTAACGAACATTCCGGAACTTGATCATAAGTTAAACATACCCTAAATATCCTTTACATAGCTTAGAAATAGGCTTTGAGGGGTTCGGTATGCCAAAATAAACTTTATTGATCAATAGGGGACTAAAAGCGTCAAAAAGTGCACAAGTTTGCACTTTCGCGCATATCTTACATTCTGAATACATCCGGACATCCAAAAATTTATGCAATCATTAAAATATTATGCTCTAGTGATTGGCTTGTCAAAAATCCATTCGTCGCGCAATTTGGACCGTTTTTACGTTCGTTACGACTTCCGTCGTAATTAACCGAACAACGCAACCGTACGGCCAAACGAACCGACATCCGAGATATTTTTGAGCACATTTTAAGTTCCCTATACTTTAACTTCATTTTAGAGCTTTGAAATGGGGTTAACAGGGCTTAAACGTGTCAAAAATGCATCGAAAACCAAGTTTGGAGCTGCAGGGACCAAAACTGTAATTTCAGCAAAGATGATGGCTTACGGACCGTAAGCCATCACCCTTACGGTCCGTAAGGACCTCCCAGTTGCTCAGAAACTTCTAAAAAGCCTGTTTCCAGCTGTCACACCCTCCAAACCCAATTGAACTTGCCCCTTTCTGATAATGAAGGGCCAATTGAAGCATCCATAACATTCCAACACATGTACGGATGAGATTCAATCATGGTTTTCAAGAAACGATCCTAACGGTGGTCCAAATCCTATAAATACCCAACCCACTTCCTTGCAAAACCCACAAAATCTGATCTAAAAGCTCTAAGTTGAAGCCATTGCTTCATACCTGAGCTACTTGGATCAAGATTAGCTTGTGGGGACCCTTTGTAAGTGTTCCTTCGTTCTTTTATTGCTTTTCGAGTCCGAAAGTCAAACTATGTTTGACTTTCTGCATTGACCAGTTTATGGTCAACGCGAAGTTCGTTTGAACTTCATAACGTGAGCGTAATCACGATGGTTATAGTCCCTAGTGGCTATACCTACTGATTACCACGCTATCTAGGCTCAGTGACGAGTCGTAGTTTCGGCCAAAATGCGCCTTTACGCGTATTTTGTAACCAAACTACTCTAGGATATGAAAACCGTTTGTTTTGATTTCAAAAACCTGTTTTTTAAACATGTTCTAGCATGTTTAGCTCGTCCCTCTTTAGATTTGTGCTTGTGTAGTGTCGTAAGTCAAGCGAACTAAACACCCGCTTAGACTTTCGAACACGACCCGTTTGGTCGATCTTAGGATCCGACCAAACATGTTTAGTAGCATAGGGAATAACCTTCCGAGGTTATACCTTATGGTCGCCTAGTTTAGGTAGTTGTATGATAAGTAGTTATATGCCTTAGGTAAATTACCAAAATACCCTTTTCATGTATAATTGGTAATTTAGCTTATGTAACCTAAACTTTTGTACATAACTGATTATACAACATGATAAAACATGTATAGGTATATAATACTTGTCATAGGACTAGTTAGACGTCTCGAACGCGCTTTGCGCGCACGACGTGTTAAAGTAGCATAAGTTACCTTAATGGGTCACGATGGGTCGAAAGCACTTAGGTTAAGTTCCGATTTAGGATGTAGGCTTTGTTAAACCATATCACATGAGTTCCAACACTCATTTGGTTTACAAGACCTCATTCTGTCCGATCTTCCGATTTAGGTGTCTATTGTTTGATTAGTGATTCGATTACTAGGTGCTGTTTGATTTCTCTGGTTTGCTCGAGTTTGTTGAAGTTCTATCGATTGAGAATTTCTTTGCACTACATGTGAGTACATAGTTCCCCTATTTTACTGTTTTCAATTGTTTTGGGGTGATTCATATGTACTAAATGTTTTCAAGGTTTTAACGATGGTTTCAAAATGATTTTCGATGTTTTAACAATGGTTTCAAAACGATTTTCGATGTTATAACGATGGTTTCAAAAACGATTAAGATGGTCTATGCAAAACTAATAACGATTTCGATAATGTGAACAAACTTGTTGGTTGTAGTTACATAACAAATGACATTCATTAATTTGGCCGAACCGACCAGTATTAGGTTATGGTACCATAGGATCCGACAAATCCCGTTATTTTACTACACCCATGGTTATGGGTGGGTGTTATGGGTAACGACTGAATCTGATGATTGTTAATTTACCCTTTGGTGGTTTATTAATGCGAGAAGCGATGGACGATGGATGAGTCACAAAGGTTTAAATGTTATTAGCGAGACGACCATATATAAGTTTTCACAATTAAAACGAGGATGATTTAAACGATGTAAACGAGTAAACGATTGGGAAACGATGTTAAATGATTTGGATTAACGATTGGTTTTTGGTTAGTGTTTAGATAACGAGACAGGTGTAATGTAGTGAAAACATGGTAGATACGCCGCTGGTACTTCTTATATATAAGTGTTTTCAACATATTACATACCGTGGCGTTATTTAGTTCACTTGGGTAAACGATAGCGAAACGATGTCACACAACGATGTTTTCGAAGTAACATACGAGTTTTATTAACGAGTTTTACGAGATGTTTTACAATGTGCTTTACTAAAACAAATGCTTTTGGGTCAAGAATCATGGCTACGAGGTTTTAAAAACTATAACCCGCTTGATTTGAGTTGGTTAATTAAGTTGCAATATTATACTCTTTTCAAAACAAGGTTTTTAATAAAGTATTGCAACATTTAAACTAGCCATGAATCCGACACTCCTATAAAACCTATGTACTCGCCAGCATTTCTTTGCTGACTTTGTTTTCACATATGTTTCAGGAATTGATGCTTGATGATGATTTCTAGGATGCATGCGTCACATAGGATCTGGACGAAGCCTTAGTGATATAAAACTATGATAGTCGATATAAAACTTGCGTGTTATGTGTTAAAACAATGTTAATGTTTAATGTTATCAATAAAACGAAACACTTTTTGTATCCATGGTTATGAAACGATAATTTTGTTACAACACGCCCCGATGTTTCCGTCGCGCTTTGTTGTTTTACGCGGTCGGGGTGTGACAGCAGTAAAAACCATCAACAAGTCCCTGGTATCGCTCAGAGGCCACGCAATGGCAGTTTAAGAGCTGCAACATGCAGCTGTCCAGAATTTTGTCGCTAGTAGTGCTCTCGCGGCCCGCGAGAGCCTTTGGATATTTTCTTCGTGACCCGCGACAAGGGAGATTTATGGTAAACAGTTTGCAAGTTTTGCATTTTTAGTCCCTGGTCCATTTTAAGTTTATTTAACTTTATTTTATTGCACTAATGACCCCTATAGTTAATTTTCATGTGTCTTGGGTCACAATTTAACTTCGTTAAGCTCCTGGTTAGTTACTAGACCACCCGAAATGTACTTTAAGTGCATTAAAACTCCACGAAATCATTATTCGATATACATGGAAGTATAATGAAGTATTATAAAGTCTTGGAAATGTTAAAAGGTCACTCAGAGGTAAGAATTAACATGTTGACACGTTTAACCCCTATGCTTTGTAAACTTTTGATCTTTAAGCACAAACGGCTTTCCACGTTCGATAATTTATTCATTAGAGAATATGTACATTGTATAAGGTCATTATAGGCATAGTCTCCATATGTTGCCATGTATCTTCACTTCATTGGTCATGATTTTGCGAGGTGTTACATCCTCACCCCCTTAAAAGAAATCTCGACCTCGAGATTTACTGAAATAATTGAGGGTATTTCTGCTTCATTGTGGACTCAACCTCCCACGTGTATTCTGGGCCTCTACGGGCATCCCATTTTACTTTCACAATCGGCATGTGCTTCTTTCGAAGTTTATTAACTTGTCGATCCTCGATCAACAAAGGTTTTTCAACGAACTTCAATCTTTCGTCAATCTGCACGTCCTTATGCGACATTGCTAGCGATTCATCGGCTAGACATTTCTTTAGATTGCAGATGTGGAACACATTATAAATCCCACTAAGTTCTTCAGGTAGATTCAGCTTGTAAGCTACAGTTCTGACACATTCGATGATCTCAAATGGTCCTATGTACCTTGGGCTCAGCTTGCCCTTTTTGCCAAAACGCATCACCCCTTTCCAGGGTGATACTTTGAGTAGCACTTTGTCACCAACTTCAAATTCTAGAGGTTTGCGCCTCTTATCAGCATAACACTTCTGCCTATCCCTGGCAGCTTTGAGACGATCTCGGATTTGAACAATCTTATCCGTCGTCTCGAGGACTATATCAGGTCCTGATAGTCAGGTTTCCCTAACTTCCGCCCAACAAACTGGCGTTCTGCACTTTCTTCCATACAAAGCTTCGAAAGGTGCGGCTTGGATGCTCGAGTGATAACTGTTGTTGTATGAAAACTCAATCAAAGGAAGATGGTCATCCCAACTTCCTCCCAAGTCAATAACATAATCCCTGAGCATATCTTCAAGTGTTTGATTCGTGCGCTTGCTTTGCCCATCCTTCTAAGGATGATAAGCAGTGCTAAAATTTAAACGAGTGCCTAGAGATTGCTAAAAGCTTTTCCAAAAATGAGATGTGTATCTAGTATCCCTATCCGAGATAATAGATACTGGCACTCCATGGAGAGATACAATCTCATCCACATATAGCTGGGCTAATTTATCAGAGTTGTGTGTTTCCTTAATAGGCAAGAAGTGAGCTGACTTGGTGTGCCTATCGACTATAACCCATATCATATCATTCTAGCGTTTCGTCTTTGGTAACTTGGTAATAAAATCCATAGTTACCATTTCCCACTTCCAAGTGGGAAGTTCAGGCTGCTGCAGTAAACCTGACGCCTTTTGATGTTCGGCTTTAACCTGTGCACATGTCAGACATTTAGCCACATAGATGGCTATAGATTTCTTCAAACCTTTCCATCAATAATTTTCCTTTAGATCTTGGTACATCTTATCACAACCTGGATGGACTGTGTGACACCTGGGTCACTACAACCATCAAACAAATACCAAGCCAATGAAATATTGTATTTCATACTTGGGATCTGTATAAATATGTGTATCTTTTGCACATATCAACTCTTGTTCGATTTCAAGCTCTAAATCGCTTTCTGGAAGGTTATACGCGCACTGATGCGTAAATATAACTAGTTTAATGCAGCGAACACTCCGTAATAGTGAAATATACTTAACATAACTTAAATAACCTTTACATAACTTAGAAATAAGTTTTGAAGGCTTTGGTATGGCAAAATCAATTTAAATCGCTTACAGGGACTAAAGTTGACAAACTGCGAAAGTATGCCAATTTGAACTGTAACAGACATTCCAGAACATGACCATAACTTAAACATACCATAAATATCCTTTAAATAGCTTAGAAATAGGCTTTGAGGGGTTCGGTGTGCTAAAATAAACTTTTGGGTCATTCAGGGACTAAAAGCGTCAAAAAGTGCACAAGTTTGCATTTTCGCGCATAACTTACGTTCTGAATACATCCGGACATCCAAAAATTTATGTAAGCACTAAAACATTTTATTTTAGTGTTTGGCATAAGAAAAATCCATTCGTCACGCATTTTGGATCGTTTTTCGCGCTTGTGCGCATTCCGTCGTAATTAAGCGAACATCGCGATCGTACGACCAAACGAACCAACATCCGGCATATTTTTGAGCATGTTTCATGTCCAAAATGTTTAGGCATCATTTTAGGGCCTTAAAGTTGGCTCTACGGGCCTTAGAAGTGTCGGAAACGGCTTAAAAACATAACAGGGACTGAAACTGTCATTTAGCAAACTTGGTTCTGATCAGACAAGGCCAGGCGGCCCGCGTAAGATTTGTGTGTATCTTTACGTGGCCCACGTCAGGCTCCCAGATCAGATAAGATCAATAACTCAGTAGAGTTCGTTTGAACTTCGCAACGTGATTGTAATCACGATGGTTATAGTCCCTTGTGACTATGCCTACTGATTACCACGTTGTCTAGGGTCGTAAGGGTAAGCGATCTAATAAATCGCTTATACCTTCGAACCCGACCCATTTGGTCGATGATTAGGATCCGACCAAACACATTAGGTGACCATAGTATATAGGGAATAACCTTCCAAGGTTATACCTTATGGTCGCTTCGTTTAAGTAGTTGTATGATAGGTAGTTTATATGCCTTAGGTAAATTACCAAAATGCCCCTTTTGACGCCAAAATTCATTTTAAGCATATGTAACATAACTTTTGGTATCTAAACTGATTTGGTAACAATATTAGACATGTTAAGGCATATTTTACTTATCATAGGACTAGTTAGGCGGTCCGAACGCGTTTCACGCGAACGACGCGTTAAAGTAGCATAAGCTACCTAAACGGGTCGTAATGGGTCGTAAGCACTTAGGTTAGGTTTCATTTAGTATGTAGGCTTTGTTAAACCATATGACTCGAGTCTCTATACTCGTTTGGTTTACGAACCTTCATTCTATCCGATCCTCCAACTTAGGTCCGGTTTATTAACATAGTTACCTATATTAAGGTGCCGTTTGATATCCGCGATCTCTAGCATTGTTTGGTCGTCACTCAAGGACTACTGAGCAATCTCAAGTGAGTACATAGACCCCTCTTTTACCGTTTTCCAAACTGTTTTGGGGTGAAACACATGTGCCTACTTGTTACTTTCATGCTTTCCTGTTTTCACATCATATACTTGCTATGTTTATTAGTACATTTATAGTACATGATTTCAATACATTTTATGCTATGTATGCCCATTGTGTGCATATTTAGTACATCACTTTACAATACATTTCATGCTATGTATGCCCATTGTGTGCATACTTAGTACATTGTTTTACATTACACTTATGCTATGTATGTCCATTACGTGCATACTTAGTACATTGTTTTACATTGCATTTCTATTGCATATGCTCATCCAGCATATGAACACATTATACTACATTTTGAACTGTTGTAACCATTTGACTATGTGAACCGTCGTAACCCTTTGATTATATGAACCGTTTGTAACTATTGAACCGTGTGAACCATTTGTATCTGTTGACATGATTTACATTTGACAATAGACATTTGACTATACATAAACATTTCTACAATTGTTAAACATTACATCTTGATGGTTTGGTTTGAGTAAGTGATTTAAGTAACGAGGCGTATGTAATATGATACAAGCACGGTGGATACGCCGCTGGTACTTCCTATATATAAGTGTTTGTATGGTATTACATATCGTAGCGTTATTTGAATCATTTCAATTTGAGACATATAACATTTTATACAAATAACATACTTTTCACAAGACATTGTTTTACAAACAACTTATCTTATACAAACTCATTTTTACATGGTTATTCATTTAACCATACATTATTCTCTTATTTATACATATCATCTGATCTTATCGTTTTTCAAATGATTTACAAGACAAAGCAAATTACAAGGTTCATGACTAAACATTTTCTCAAACATAAGTCATGAATTCTGTTTTCACAAAACCTATGTATCTCACAGGCATTTTTATGCTGACGTACCTATTTTCACATGTGTTTTCAGGAGATGATGCATAGGACCTATCAAGACATACTTAGGCGGACCTGTGCCTTAGTGACTTAAAACGAGACAAGAACTAGTTAATTTATGTTATGTACTCTTTGGTTCTTGTTTAAAACAATGTAAACTTTCATGTTTGATTAATAAAACGAAACTTCAATTGCCATGGATTTGAAACAATTAATTCTGTTACAACACTCCCCGACGTTTCCGCCACGTTTGGTTGTTCCACGTGGTCGGGGTGTGACAGAAAAGTTGGTATCAGAGCCAATGGTTATAGGGAATTAGGTTATTAGTAATACTTTGACCTAGTCTATAACCTTCTCAGGACCCTAACACAAGTTTTCTTGTGTTTAGTTTTAAAACAATACCGTCACTTATTCTTAGGTGACGACCACAACAAGAACATAAATTTCAAAACCGCTTTGAAAACTAATCATCTGTTCTAGGATGATTGATTACTAGGTTTTGAACCCTCTGTTATAAGGTTTTGAACCCTCTGTTATAAGGTTTTGAACTCCTTTGAATTTTCAAAACTCTCGTCAAAGTTTTGGGTCCTAAATAGTGTGAACACGTGCAAACTGGAAGAGTGAATGCCTGTACCCTGGGTTTTCTGTCTAAGGCTAGAGTGTTCGTACAAATCCACATAATCGTACCAGTCACTCTTACCTGGGAACTCTTGGGGTGAGTGTTCACTTATAGGCGAGCATGTCTTCGCGATACATTATTTTTGACCTATTTACTTTGATTAATCACCGGGGTCGTTTGTTGCTTTGTAGTAACAAACAAATGACCACTATCCTTGCTTTCATCAGATTTGTTTCATCTCATTCTTTTCGTCTAATTCTCTCACTCGTTTCCTTTCATGTTTCCTCTTTTAGAATGCCTCCTAGACGCGAGAACCAGATAGCGACTGCCGAACTGGCAGAAATCATTGCACAGCAAATGGCTGCTCAATTCCCAAACCTCTTTGCTCAATGGAACCAAGCCAACAACAACAATCATGCTCCATGCAACTTCAAGAGTTTCAATTCGGCTAAGCCACTCAAGTTTAGTGGTTCTGAAGGAGCAACTGGGCTTCTTCAATGGTTCGAGAGCATTGAGAATACTTTCCGTCATGTTCAGTGTCCTGATAATCGCAAGGTCGAGTTTTTTTCGAGTGTGTTTCAGAAGAGGGCTCTTACATGGTGGAACGGGGTGATGAGAGACCATGGTGCAGAAGTTGCTCTAGCACAAACATGGGCTGAACTTAGGGCCCTTATGATGAAGGAATTCTGTCCTCGTCACGAGATCAGGGCCTTGGAAAGGGAATTCGACAATCTTGAGCAAGATAGCGGTGAGCATCGAGCCTACATGGACCGTTATGAGGAGTTAAGTCTGTTATGCCCAAACATGGTCACGCCTTTGGATAAGGCAATCGAAAAGTACATTGATGGCCTCCCTGATTCAATACAAGACATTGTGACTGGTAGCAACCCTACTACAGTTAGACAGGCCATTGAGCTATCTGCAACCTTGACTGAATCAAAGATCAGGAAAGGTAAACTTTTCTGAAAAGGTGACAAGAAACCGGTCGAGGAATCAAACCCAATCGAGGAATCAAAGACCATGGATGAACAAACTGGATCCCCTAAGAAGTCAAAGAAGCGAAAGGCTTCTCAGAACTTCGCCATGGTTACTCACAATGATCAAGCCGTCCCCAACCAACCAGCTCAACCCCCTGCTAGGAAGCCATACAATGGAACTGCACCCTTGTGCAACCAATGTAGTCTCCATCATCATGCCAATGTAAAGTGCCGCAAATGCCAAACTTGTGGACTTATAGGCCATACAGCAAGAGTCTGCCCAGCTGCAGCTGCACCAAACCAAGCTGGCAACAATACCGCTCAAGGTCGTTTTCTACCAGGTTCTTGTTTCAACTGTGGCGAGATGGGTCATTTCCGAAGAAATTGCCCAAAGCTTGCTAATGCAAATCCAGCACAGGGATGAGCATCTGACCAACCAGAAGACAACATCGTTTAGAAATAATCACGTCATATGTATTATTTTCTTTTGTTGTCAAGGTCCATGAAATAGTTGTTATCATTGTTTATAAATAAAACTTTTATTTACATTGCAATGTATTTATGTGGTTGTATGTATAAACAACATATCTCTTACAATACCGACAATCAAGGAATCGTATTCCTTGTAAAGCAAACTACCCCCAAAATTTTTTCCATCTTATGGTCTCTTGCATTTTCCACGAAATTCCTAAGTACCCGTTTCTTCTAAGGAAACGAAATACAAGGCGCAAGTTACAACACTGGACGAATACCCAAAGTACCACTGTAAATCCTTAATAGGGTACCTAGGGGTATTTCCGTAAATCCTAAAATTGTTGTATACCTTAATTCGAATGTGGTGATTCCTTGTAATCAAAAATCAAAATTTTAGAAGATCATCCTATCTTTTCAGATAGATGCTTGAGGACGTTGAAGTCCATCAACTGGGCTCCTGGTATGCCTTGAATACCCATGTTCAAATCAACGCCAAGTTAATAACAATCAATAACAAGATAATAACAATTAATAACCAAGAAAACAACTATGTGATTATGTGCTTATGTGTTCCTTTATATGTTTTTGTGTAATCCAAGTTTTGTTATCCAAATCCTCGTAGAACCTTTCGTATCTTCATATGAGGGATTCGTAGTAGGATACCCAAAGGTACTACATAAAATCCTTAATGGACTACTACGTTGTAGTTAAGTCCCTTGGATTATAAAGTACTACTCCATAATTAGACCCCTTGAGTGGTCTAGTTAAACAGATTGATCCAAAAATCTGGTTAGGAACATCATGTGATGATATAGCTGCAAGGACTCCTTGGTGGCCTAATTAATAAGATCATCTGTCGATCTAATTAAAAGGACCCTATGGTAGTCTAGTCACCCTCATCACAGATTTGATTTTCCTCCCCTAAACATTACAGGACAAACTGTGCGGACTGTGCAAGGAATTACGTAATTATGGATGCATACATAATTATGGAATTTAGTGCACAGAAACCACAGCGAGTTTTGTCATGTGTCTAGAAGTTAACTCTATTCATTTCCATTTCTGATGAAGCACCCGTTGAAAATGACTCCGTTTGTTCATTTTCGTTTCTGAAGATTGTCCGTTGAGGAAATGAATATCCGTTTGATTATCCTTTTCATTTCCATTTCTGACGAAGCACCCGTTGATAATGACTCCGTTTGTTCATTTTCATTTCTGAAGATTTGTCCGTTGAGGAAATGAATATCCGTTTGACTATCCTTTTTCATTTCCACTTCTGATGAAGCACCCGATGAAAATGACTCCGTAAGTTCATTTTCGTTTCTGAAGATTTGTCCGTTGAGGAAATGAATATCCGTTTGTTTCTCCTTTTCATTTCCATTTCTGATGAAGCACCCGTTGAAAATGACTCCGTCAGTTCATTTTTGTTTCTGAAGATTGTCCGTTGAGGAAATGAATATCCGTTTGATTATCCTTTTCATTTCCGTTTCTAAGGAAGCACCCGTTGAAAATGACTCCGTTTGTTCATTTTTCGTTTCTGAAGATTGTCCGTTGTGGAAATGAATATCCATTTATTTCTCCTTTTCATTTCCACTTCTGATGAAGCACCCAATGAAAATGACTCCGTAAGTTCATTTTACGTTTCTGAAGATTGTCCGTTGAGGAAATGAATCCCCGGTTGTTTATTCCTTCATTTTTGTTTCTGAAGAATACTCATTAAGGAAAATGACTCCGTCTGTTCATTTTCATTTCTGAAGATTTTCCGTTAAGGAAATGACTGGATTATGCCTTGTATATCTGGTGGTTACTTAACACAAAGTCACAGATGGACTCCTACGAATAAATTTCTGGACGAAATTTCCTAAAGTATGGGAGACTGTGACACCTGGGTCACTGCGACCATCAAACAAATACCAAGCCAATGAAATATTGTATTTCATACTTAGGATCTGTATAAATATGTGTATCTTTTGCACATATCAACTCTTGTTCGATTTCAAGCTCTAAATCGCTTTCTGGAAGGTTATACGCGCACTGATGCGTAAATATAACCAGTTTAATGCAACGAACACTCCGGAATAGTGAAATATACTTAACATACCTTAAATAAGCTTTACATAACTTAGAAATAAGTTTTGAAGGCTTTGGTATGGCAAAATCAAGTTAAATCGCTTACAGGGACTAAAGTTGACAAACTGTGAAAGTATGCCAATTTGAACTGTAACAGACATTCTGGAACATGACCATAAGTTAAACATACCATAAATATCCTTTACATAGCTTAGAAATAGGCTTTGAGGGGTTCGGTGTGCTAAAATAAACTTTTGGGTCATTCAGGGACTAAAAGCGTCAAAAAGTGCACAAGTTTGAATTTTCGCGCATAACTTACGTTCTGAATACATCCGGACATCCAAAAATATATGTAAGCACTAAAACATTTTATTTTAGTGTTTGGCATAAGAAAAATCCATTCGTCACGCATTTTGGATCGTTTTTCGCGCTTATGCGCATTCCGTCGTAATTAAGCGAACATCGCGATCGTACGACCAAACGAACCAACATCCGGCATATTTTTGAGCATGTTTCATGTCCACAATGTTTAGGCATCATTTTAGGGCCTTAAAGTTGGCTCTACGGGCCTTAGAAGTGTCGGAAATGGCTTAAAAACATAACAGGGACTGAAACTGTCATTTAGCAAACTTGGTTCTGATCAGACAAGGCCAGGCGGCCCGCGTAAGATTTGTGTGTATCTTTACGCGGCCCGCGTCAGGCTCCCAGATCAGATAATATCAATTACTCAGCAGATTACAACTGTTAAACTCCCAACCACACACTCACACTTGGCCTTTCAGCTCATAAGAGGCCATTTTTAGTCACCACAACATTCCAACAAGTGTACGCACGAGATTCGATCACGTTATTCAAGAAACGATCTTAACAGTTCGAAGAATACTATAAATACCCAACCCACTTCATTGCAAAACCCACTAGAATCTGATTTGAGAAGCTCTAAGTTGAACTTCGCAACGTGATTGTAATCACGATGGTTATAGTCCCTTGTGACTATGCCTACTGATTACCACATTGTCTAGGGTCGTAAGGGTAAGCGATCTAATAAATCGCTTATACCTTCGAACCCGACCCATTTGGTCGATGATTAGGATCCGACCAAACACATTAGGTGACCATAGTATATAGGGAATAACCTTCCAAGGTTATAGCTTACGGTCGCTTCGTTTAAGTAGTTGTATGATAGGTAGTTTATATGCCTTAGGTAAATTACCAAAATGCCCCTTTTGACGCCAAAATTCATTTTAAGCATATGTAACATAACTTTTGGTATCTAAACTGATTTGGTAACAATATTAGACATGTTAAGGCATATTTTACTTATCATAGGACTAGTTAGGCGGTCCGAATGCGTTTCACGCGAACGACGCGTTAAAGTAGCATAAGCTACCTAAACGGGTCGTAATGGGTCGTAAGCACTTAGGTTAGGTTTCATTTAGTATGTAGGCTTTGTTAAACCATATGACTCGAGTCTCTATACTCTTTTGGTTTACGAACCTTCATTCTATCCGATCCTCCAACTTAGGTCCGGTTTATTAACATAGTTACCTATATTAAGGTGCCGTTTGATATCCGCGATCTCTAGCATTGTTTGGTCGTCACTCAAGGACTACTGAGCAATCTCAAGTGAGTACATAGACCCCTCTTTTACTGTTTTCCAAACTGTTTTGGGGTGAAACACATGTGCCTACTTGTTACTTTCATGCTTTCCTGTTTTCACCTCATATACTTGCTATGTTTATTAGTACATTTATAGTACATGATTTCAATACATTTTATGCTATGTATGCCCATTGTGTGCATATTTAGTACATCACTTTACAATACATTTCATGCTATGTACGCCCATTGTGTGCATACTTAGTACATTGTTTTACATTACACTTATGCTATGTATGTCCATTACGTGCATACTTAGTACATTGTTTTACATTGCATTTCTATTGCATATGCTCATCCAGCATATGAACACATTATACTACATTTTGAACTGTTGTAACCATTTGACTATGTGAACCGTCGTAACCCTTTGATTATATGAACCGTTTGTAACTATTGAACCGTGTGAACCATTTGTATCTGTTGACATGATTTACATTTGACAATATACATTTGACTATACATAAACATTTCTACAGTTGTTAAACATTACATCTTGATGGTTTGGTTTGAGTAAGTGATTTAAGTAACGAGGCGTATGTAATATGATACAAGCACGGTGGATACGCCGCTGGTACTTCCTATATATAAGTGTTTGTATGGTATTACATATCGTAGCGTTATTTGAATCATTTCAATTTGAGACATATAACATTTTATACAAATAACATACTTTTCACAAGACATTGTTTTACAAACAACTTATCTTATACAAACTCATTTTTACATGGTTATTCATTTAACCATACATTATTCTCTTATTTATACATATCATCTGATCTTATCGTTTTTCAAATGATTTACAAGATAAAGCAAATTACAAGGTTCATGACTAAACATTTTCTCAAACATAAGTCATGAATTCTGTTTTCACAAAACCTATGTATCTCACAGGCATTTTTATGCTGACGTACCTATTTTCACATGTGTTTTCAGGAGATGATGCATAGGACCTATCAAGACATACTTAGGCGGACCTGTGCCTTAGTGACTTAAAACGAGACAAGAACTAGTTAATTTATGTTATGTACTCTTTGGTTCTTGTTTAAAACAATGTAAACTTTCATGTTTGATTAATAAAACGAAACTTCAATTGCCATGGATTTGAAACAATTAATTCTGTTACAACACTCCCCGACGTTTCCGCCACGTTTGGTTGTTCCACGTGGTCGGGGTGTGACAGACTGAATATTTTGAACTATAAGCTTCCTGAAGGATCACATTTCTAAGTCCTCCATGGATTGGAACCCAGATTTGGCCATTTAATCTAAGAATTCCGTCCTTGCCATAAGACAACTGATCAGCAGTCACTCCTAACTTTTCATTTGGATAGTTAGCCTCCAAGATAGCTTCCTTTTATGCAGTTAACAACCTTTCATTCAAGCTATTCTTTTGTTCGATGCTCTTAGCATTGATCCTTATTGGTTTTACCCTTTCTTTCCTGCTTAGTGCGTCAGCAACACCATTCGTTTTTCCCGGATGGTAGCGAATTTCACAATCATAGTCGTTCAATGTCTCCATCCAATGATGCTGCCTCATACTGAGATCTTTCTAGTTGAACAGATGCTGAAGGCTCTTATGATCTGAATATATTATACATTTAGTTCCATATAGGTAATGCCTCTAAATCTTTAGTGCAAATACAACGGCACCCAATTCTAAGTCATGGGTGGTGTAGCTCTTTTCGTGCACTTTCAATTGACGTGAAGCATAGGCAATAACCTTGCCTTTCAGCATAAGCACACAACCCATACCAGTGTGCGATGCGTCACAATAAACAACAAACTCTTCAATCCCTTCTGGCAATGTCAACACAGGAGCATTGCCTAATTTTTGCTTCAGAATCTCAAAGGATTCTTGTTGCTTGGGACCCCAATCAAACATGACATTCTTGCGGTTTAACGAGGTTAGAGGTGCAGCAATCCAAGAAAAGTTTTCAATGAAACGCCTGTAATATCCTGCTAGACCTAAGAAGCTGCGAATTTCAGTGGGAGTCTTAGGTACTTGCCAATTCATAATTGCTTCAATTTTGGCGGGATCCACCTGGATACTATGCTCACTCACCACATCTCCAAGAAATTGAACTTCACGAAGCCAGAACACACATTTAGAAAACTTTGCGTAGAGCTTCTCTTGTTGCAGGAGTTTAAGAATACACCGTAGATGTTTTTCATGATCAGCTTGTAACACCCCAATCGCGTAATACAACAACACGCGGCGGAAATATCGGGGAGTCACGTTACAAATTGCTCACAACTTCTGGTACTAAATTGTTTCAATATTATTAAACTTGTTTTACAAACAAAGAATACATGTATTGTCTTTTGATTAAAGAAGTCTAAGGCTCGAATGCAGTCCTATGCGTTGCATGCTTGAATAATTGATAACCTGAAACATATGTGAAAAATAGTCAGCATAAAAATGCCGGTGAATACATAGGTTTTGTTAGCCAAATAAATGGCAAAACATTTGATATTGCAATACTTCGACAACTACAAGAGTTGTCGATTGAAAATGAATCTTGAAGTCAGAGAATGGCAAAAGTTTAGTATTGCAATACGAAATGTTGATTGTGAAATCTCGTGGCAAATAGTTTTGAATATGGCAATATGATTATTACTAAGTAGTTTTTATGCCATTTGAAATTGTACATTGTAATCTAGTTGAAATCATCATAAAACTCGTTAATGTGTTATTAGAAATCCAATCAAGGATTAGTAATAACTGTTTTGAAATCAATCAAAACTTGTGTGAGTATTTTATAAATCAAGTCAATGATTTATAATAATACTTTAGATATCCTTCTAGGAATCTAACATATAAAGATATGGAAGATTCTACAAGGATTTGGATAATCGAACATTGAATCAATCGTACACAAAATCCTAAAGTGATTCGGATAACGCTACAAGAATAATAAAATAAGAACACTTATATATAGGATGTACCAGCGGCGTATCCACCATGTTCTTATTTTATTACACCCGTTTCGTTATATAAATCACAACTAACACATAACATATAAATCGCCAACTTATCACCAACTTGTAAACACGCCTTAAATTACACAATGAATCCAAACAAGGACTCCAATATTAGTACTTTAAACATCCCATGTAAGTCTAGCTATGAAGATAGATAAATACTACAGGGATTCGGTTCTTGTCACATTGTCTAGTCATATACGCATTAAAGTACACAATGAATCCAAATAAGGACTCAAATATTAGCACTTTAAACATCCTACAAATATCAATCTATGAAGATAGATAGATGCAAAAAGGATCTGGTTTCTGTCGCATTGAATCATTGTATCAAAACATCCTAAAACCTAATGGTGATTCGGGATAACGCCACGAAGGGTAATACAATAAGCACACTTATATATAGGAAGTACCAGCGGCGTATCCACCATGTGCCTATTGTATTACTCTAGTTTCGTTATCTAAATCACCAACAATCTCTACACATAAACCATAACCATCGTCTTGTAAAGTACTTCTTAAAAACCTCACTATGAAAATAGGAAGATCTAAAACTGTACTTCAAATATCCTATGTGAAACTAACTATGAAGATAGGTAGATCTTTTAAGGATTTTGATAAACACCGTATTTGCATAATCGGAATAGTACACATAAAAGCACTTAGTAAACACATATATGCCATACATTTGGAAAACAAATCGGTTACACATATGAATCACCCCAAAACATTTGAAAATGGTAAAATAGGGGAACTATGTACTCACCTGGGATTGCGTATAGATCTTGTTCAAGTGATATAATAAAGCTCAAAGGATCAAAAGTTCAAGTGTCGAAGTGGTTCCTAGTGTAACGGATACTATGTTAGTGAATCGACACCTAAATCGGAATATCGGGTAGAATGATGTCTCGTAAACCAAATGAGTATTGGAACTCATGTGATATGGTTTAACAAAGCCTACATTCTAAATCGGAACCTATCCTAAGTGCTTACGTCCCGTTACGACCCGTTAAGGTAGTCTACGCTACTTTAACGCGTCGTTCGCACGAAAGCGCGTTCGAGATGCCTAACTAGTCCCATGACAAGTGTTATATGCTCTAACATGTTTAAATATGTTGCAAAATCAGTTTAAGTGACAAAATTTAAGTTACATATGCTTAATATCCAATTATGCATAAAAAGGGCATTTTGGTCATTTACCTAAGGCATATAAACTACCTATCATACAACTAATTAAACTAAGTGACCCTAAGGTATAACCTCGGAAGGTTATTCCCTATACAACTATAGTCACACTATATGCTTGGTCGGATCCTAACGATCGACCAAACGGGTCGGGTTTGAAAGTCTAAGCGGTTGTCAAGACCGCTTGACTTACGACCCTACACAAGCACTAAACTAAAAGTGACGAGTTAAACATGTTTAACTAAGCTAGAAAACAATTTTGATATTAAAAGAAAGTGTATTTTGACCGAAACTATGACTCGTCACTATGCCTAATCGACGTGGTAATCAGGAGGTATAGTCACAAGGGATCATAACCATCGTGATTACGCTCACGTTGCAAAGTTCAAACAAACTTTGTGTTGACCATTGACTGGTTAAAGCAGAAAGTCAAACACTATTTGACTTTCATGCTTGAAAAACAATAACAAGCATGAAGGAGACTTACAAAAGGTCCAAGCAAGGAAGATTTGAGCAGATTGAATCAAATGTATGAGTTGAGAAATGAAATGGATGGATTTATATAGATTTTGTACCACCTTTAGGATCGTTTCTCGTAATTTGAGCTTAGATCTAGACCATCCATGTGTGGCACACTGTTTTGGATACAATGGGAGCCTAAAAACCAGTCCCTAGTATAAGAAAACCAAGTATAAAACCTACGGGAAAGCTGCTGTTTGAGAAAAACCAGTTTTTGCAGATCTGAGGGTCTCTCGCGGGCCATGTAGACTCTCACTGAGTCTTACGCACCCATCCTAGACTATTTTGACAGAATGTCAGTTTTAGTCCCTGCAAGTGTAAAACTTTGTTTTTGATGCATTTTCGACGTGTTTAAGCCCCGTTAACCCCATTTCAAGGCTCCATAATGAAGTTAAAGTTTAGGAGGCATGAAATATGCTTGAAAATATCTCGGATGTCGGTTCGTTTGGTCGTACAATTGCGTTGTTCGGTTAATTACGACGGAAGGCGTAACGAAAGCGAAATCGATCCAAATTACACGACGAGTGATATTTTTGCATCCCAATCACTAAAATAAAATATTTTAATGATTAAAAAAATTTTTGGATGTCCGGATATGTTCAGAAAGTGAGATATGCGCGTAAATGCAAACTTATGCACTTTTTGACGCTTTTAGTCCCTATTGATCAAATAAGCATATTTTCGCATAACGAACCCCTCAAAGCTTATTTCTAAGCTATGTAAAGGATATTTAGGGTACGTTTAGCTTACGATCAAGTTCCAGAATGTTTGTTACTATACAAATCTGTAGACTTTCGCAGTTTGACGCAAATAGTCCCTGTGATCGAATAAACTTGTTTTTGACACACCAAAGCCTTCTAAACTTATTTCTAAGTTATGTAAAAGTTATTTAAGGTATGTGAAGCCTATGTCACTATTCCGGAGTTTTTGTCACATTAAACTGATTACGTTTACGCATCAGTTTGCGTATAACTTTCTAGAAAGCGATTTAAAGCTTGAAATTGAACTTAAAATCAAAACGTGAATTTGTTAAACATAAACATCAAACATTGAGACCAAAAACACATTTTTTCTTTGATAAAAGATATTGTCCTACATCGTGTGGTGTTTATGGAGCACAAGTGTCACAGTCTCCCCTACTTTAGGAAATTTCGTCCCGAAATTTATTCGAAGGAGACCGTAGAGTGTAATTGAAACAACTGATGGATAAGCAAATTGCTAGATCCCAAAGATGCGGAGCATCATTTGGTGTTGGAAATTTTTAGGGGATTCAAAATGTGATTTGGGATATTCAAAGTATCTCAAGGTATTAAACCTTTTGAAACTTGTGAATTTTAAAGAAAAGGTCAGCCAGTGTTCAAAAATCGTTTGAGTATGGCACTATGTTATACTAAGCTCTTAGTGTAATTCCTAGAAAACAAAGGGGTGTACATTCAATCCCTACACGTACACAGTTTCTAACGTCCCACGAGGTACATCCCATGTACCATGAGCATCTCATGCATAGGGGACTGGTCAACATACCTATGGCATCAAGATCATCATCTTTAACACCATAATATACTCCCGGTCGGCTTGATTTGAGTTAATGAATGTACTCGTTGTCATCCATCGAAAATAACCACACAAATAACAATTAAGCACATATTCACATAATGGTTCAAGATAACATAAAATCACCAAGTGATCTTAGCAACGTTTTGAAGAATGACACAATAAGAACACTTATATATAGGAAGTACCATCGGCGTATCCACCATGTTCTTATCGCATCATACTCCTCCCGTTACCTTAATCACTCTAGATCTTATGCCACCATACTTAGAAAGGCTTACTATGATTCTCATGCATCGAATCTCATAATTAAGTGTGCACCCATAATTACTCGTTTCGTCACATGGTCCACATAGCTCCTCTTGTCAAGCGAGGGTAAACAAATAATAAGGTCGAACTATCGTCTAAATCAAATAAATATCCTCACAACATATCATCTGTCAAATTGAATTGTATTTCATACTAGCAATGATAGCACTACTTATTTTGCATACAACAAATTTAGTAGTAGGTATTCTATTCTAGCACGAATGTTAATATATGTTTCATATTAACCAAACAGGTAGAATGCAACATATATCATGCATTGTCATCATAAGGTAAGCACATCAAGAAAACGTTTTCAAATCATGCGCTAGGTATACTAAGTTAACACACTAAGCAAAACGTATTTGAAAATTTAATGTACTAAGTACGTTAAGTCAATATACGAAGCAAATTGTATTTATAATCATGTACTATACATATTAGATAAATAAATCATGTATGTAATGTCATGATCACAGAATGGTATTAACTTGTTCATAGTATTTGTATCGATCGTGTTGCCAAGTTCGTATGAATGCACTTGAGTGCAATCATGGTATGCTAAATTACAAGATTTAGTTCCTAAAGAACGGAATCCTCAAAGTCAGCATGTAGTTGTAATCACACATAGTGTAATCACATTAGAGTTTGTAAATTGGAAAATGAATAACAAGGATAAAGATAGACTTCTTGAAATTTATATCGTCATTACAAACATAGTTGAAATATGTACATTGTTTTCGAAAATAAACAGAAATTATAGAGGTTCAAATGATCATAAGTGCTTGATTATTAGCTTGAGCCTCATTGACGTTAAATACTCGTCCATTAGCATTGGCAAGCTTGGGGCAGTTTCGCTTGAAATGATTTAAATCACCACAATTAAAACATGCTCGAGGGCGAGTCTGAGTAGGGGCTGCTCGGTTCTGGATACGACAGGTCACAGCTAGATGTCCAAATAGACCACAGATTGTACACTGGCGACAAGGAGAATTTGACACGTGATGATAGTTGCAATGATTGCATCGTGGTTGCTTTCCATGATAAAATCCCTTAAAGGGTACTAAGTTGAGTGGATCTGGTGCAGGAATTGCAAACTTCTTGTCTCCGTTTCGAAATAGTTTCCCTTTTCTAACCTGGGAGTCGGTTAAGATAGCGGCTAATTCCTTAGCCTCCCTAAGCGTTGCAGGTTGGCTGCCAGTGACAATGTCTTGGACAGGATCAGGTAAACCATCAATGTATTTCTCAATGGCCCGATCCAAAGGTGTGACCATAGTGGGGCAAAGTAGGCTTAACTGTTCAAATCGGTCAATGTAGGCATGGTTTTCCCCACTATCTTGTTTTAGATAATAGAACTCGTTTTCAAGTGCCCTTATTTCGCTTCGTGGGAAGAATTCTTTCTTCATAAGATCCTTAAATTCTTCCCACGTCAGTGCCATTGCCATATCGGCACCTCAGTCTCTCATAATACCATTCCACCAAGTGAGTGCTCTCCTTTGAAAGACACTCGAGGCGAAATCTACCTTGTGTTCGTTGGGACACTGAACATAGCGGAATGTGCTTTCTATACTTTCAAACCATTGTAGGAGCGCAGTTGCTCCTTCAGACCCAGAAAATTTCGAAGGCTTAGCCGAATTGAACGTTTTGAAGTCACATTAAGCATTGTTATTACTGTTATTGTTATATGCCTGGTTTATATGAGTAATGAGGTTTGGAAGTACAGCAGTCATCTGTTGAACGATTGTGGCTGGGAGAGCAACATTCCCAGTTTGATCGCGTCTAGGAGGCATCTTGAAAGTATAGCTATAGTAAAAATCAAATAAGTTAGATCCATCAAATTGTTATGAGTTTGTAACATTATTGTGTAGTGAAAATTTTGAACTAGTAAAAATCTCGTTCATCGGTCTCGCTCTTGTACTTAGGATATATAATGTAAATTTTGACTTTAGTAAAATCTTGTTTATAAGTCTCGTTCTTGTATCTAGAAAATACAGTGTTGTGGATTTTGTTTTGAGATAAGTGTTGTTTGAAAAATAATCTTTCGTAATATTTTTGGATGAGAGAATACAAACCAAGTTAGTGGTTTGTGTTATAAATTCCTTTATTTAAAAATTTATTGTTGTTTTTTTTAAATGTTTTAAATTAAAATTTTAAAATAAAGAAACTTTGTGTTTGAAATATTGAAAATTCTCATCCAAATGGTAAAAAAATTTGAAAATTTGAAAGATAAAGGTAGTGTTTTGAAAATGAAATAGGATCTCATAGTGTCGTGAAATGAAATGAAATTCATTTCAATCGTCTCAAATCAAACATATCACCGAAGGTAATATGATGAAATAGTATCGGGAAAGGAAAGTTGTTTCATTTGTCGTGAATAGCAAACATATTACTAAGGGTAATATGAATGAGTAGTGTTACAAAGGTCGTTTAGAAATCGTTCGGCATGGTAAAGATGGATAGGTTTTTATAATGCTTCAGGAAGACATGCTTTAGCCTATAAGTGGACACTCACCCTAAGAGTTCCCAGGTAAGAGTGACTGGTCCGATAATGTGGATTTGTACGAACACTCTAGCCTTAGACAGAAAACTCGGGGTACAGGCATCCACCCTTCCAGATTGCATGTGTTCACATTATTAAAACCCAAGATTTCGATGAAAAATGTTTGAGGAAAACATTTAAGAAATCTTTTGATACAAATCGTTTGAGATAAAACATGTTGTGAAATATTTTTACAAAAACGTTTAAGAAAACATTTTGAGAAATATTTTAATGAAAATGTTTTGAGAAAAACATTTTGAGGAATACCCTAAGGCATGAAGCCTATGGTTTAGGATTAATCATCTAGGGCTAGATGATTTGTAAATCATAGAGTAGTTATGGCATGAAAAAGGATGAGGATTTAGGAAGGAGTTCCTAAGTCTACTCATGTTTGGGTCCTAGGAAGGTTATAGACTAGGTTTAAGGCATGCTAATTGTTATGGGTGAAATTCTGAGCTCATATCCTGGATAATATCTTAAATTATATCTTGGTTGTATGATATATGTTCATGCCCGGGATGCTGATTCAGGATATTGGTAACATCCTGAATGGTATCCTGAGGATTACTAACGGATTATGTGCAGGAATACGAGTCCAAGCTTGTAACATTCACGAGGACCCTTTCCCCGGAAGACTCGGTCTAAGTCGTTCGAAGGAAGACGTTGAAGCCGCTTTACTCGGTCCATAACGTACACTATGGAATATTCGGAGGCATCCCCCGTTTATAGGAATTTTTGTTTGTATTTCTTAGCTATAAATAGATGGATAAATCAGATCGAATAGGACACAACAACACTCACTACTCTCTAACACTTTACTCTCTCGCAACTCTCACTTTCACAAAAAGCATTGTAACACTTAGTGATCTGATCAATATCCTGCACTGTATCCTGACGTTTAAAGTAATAAGAAGAATAAGGCAGCTGCGATTGTCAGCTCCCGAGGTTTTGTGTCGACGATCTAGATTGATCAAGGGCTTTCCTCGTATATCTCGTGTTACCCCTTTACTTTTTGCTCATTGTTTGATCGCAGATACAACTCAATATTCTGAGCCGTATCCTGAAAACTGTTTTTGCAAACACCTAAATTAACGTATTTTCAACACACTTTCTTAGCACACTACCTCACTTAACTAATTTGATCATTAATTGCTTCGGTAATTTTTGACCAAAACACTAATAACCTAATTCCCTATAACCAGTGATCTGATACCAATCTGTAACACCCAAATCGCGTAATACAACAACACGCGGTGGAAATATCGGGGAGTCACATTACAAATTGCTCACAACTACTGGTACTAAATTGTTTCAATATTATTAACATTGTTTTACAAACAAAGAATACATGTATTACCTTTTGATTAAAGAAGTCTAAGGCCCGAATGCAGTCCTATGCGTTGCATGCTTGAATAATTGATAACCTGGAACATATATGAATGGCAAAAGTTTAGTATTGCAATACGAAATCTTGATTGTGAAAACTTGTGGCAAATAGTTTTGTATATGGCTATATGATTATTACTAAGTAGTTTTTATGCCATTTGAAATTGTACATTGTAATCTCGTTGAAATCATCATAAAACTCGTTAATGTGTTATTAGAAATCCAATCAAGGATTAGTAATAACTGTTTTGAAATCAATCAAAACTTGTGTGAGTATTTTATAATTCAAGTCAATGATTTATAATAGTACTTTAGATATCCTTCTAGGAATCTAACATATAAAGATATGGAAGATTCTACAAGGATTTGGATAATCGAACATTGAATCAATCGTACACAAAATCCTAAAGTGATTCGGAAAACGCTACAAGAATAATAAAATAAGAACACTTATATATAGGAAGTACCAGCGGCGTATCCACCATGTTCTTATTTTATTACACCCGTTTCGTTATATAAATCACAACTACCACATAACACATAAATCGTCAACTTATCACCAACTTGTAAACACGCCTTAAAGTACACAATGAATCCAAACAAGGACTCCAATATTAGTACTTTAAACATCCCATGTAAGTCTAGCTATGAAGATAGATAAATACTACAGGGATTCGGTTCTTGTCACATTGTCTAGTCACATACGCATTAAAGTACACAATGAATCCAAATAAGGACTCCAATATTAGCACTTTAAACATCCTACAAGAATCAATCTATAAAGATAGATAGATGCTAAAAGGATCTGGTTTCTGTCGCATTGAATCATTGTATCAAAACATCCTAAAACCTAATGGTGATTTGGGATAACACCACGAAGGATAATACAATAAGCACACTTATATGTAGGAAGTACCAGCGGCGTATACACCATGTGCCTATTGTATTACTCTAGTTTCGTTATCTAAATCGCCAACAATCTCTACACATAAACCATAACCATCGTCTCGTAAAGTACTTCTTAAAAACCTTACTATGAAGATAGGAAGATCTAAGACTGTACTTCAAATATCCTATAAGAAACTAACTATGAAGATAGGTAGATCTTTTAAGGATTTTGATAAACATCGTGTTTGCATAATCGGAATAGTACACATAAAAGCACTTAGTATGTGACAACCCTCACAATTACAGGTATCCGTACAATTAATTAATATTAAATTTGTGCTTAATGAATGTGCTTGATTACGACTGCTGATTAAACTGCTTTATGATTTTTGCATCATACATACATATGCATCACATTCATACTGTCACTCCATTTATTACATACAACCTTTAGTGACAAACTTGATGCACAAAGCACAGTAAGCACAGTGAGCGGATAACTCAGAAACATGCTGACAATGCCAGCACATAGACAGACAATATATTGAGGCCCGGTATGAGCCAGAGACAAGGTACTACACTAGTATGGAGTGTAGGGAAGTAAGGACCATAAAACTGCGTCACTAGGAGATAGTTTAGGTGCCGGGAAGTGCCTAAAACCCACTCTAAGTGCAGAATTCTGCATTTATCAACAAAATTCAACATTTAAACATGCTAGTCACTTGCAAAAATATGGCAAAATGGTCTTGTATGCTTTCCTAAGTGTCGGGAATTAAAAGGGTCACTAAAAGTTACATAAAGGACACTTTACGATGTAACTTAGCACTTTAACGGAACGGTATCAAACCGAACAACCGAACATTACCCGGAACACTAAAATATTATTAGAAACATTGTTTCACTTTTTCTGAGCTAGTCATGGTTCCCGAACATCATAACACACCATATTATTACATAACATCTAAACACTTAAACTAAATCACTTAACATCTAACTAACTAAGCTAACCACCATTGAAACTCAACTAAACAACCCCCCCCCCAATGTATACGGTTCAAAGGGTGGCCCCCCACCCTTGATTTTCTTGAATTAAAAATTAGATCATGTTAAGTACTTTCAAAACACTAGGACTAATGGTTAATAGAATGTTGGAAGTTTTATTATAAATCCACTAGACTTTCATTCTTATCATCTTCATCACTCAACACCATCATTCTCTTCTCTCTTCTTTCTTGGCTTCGGCCGAACCCAAGCCACACCACCATCATCATCATTCACTCATCTTCATCCATTCTACAAGCATACCAAGGTGGTAAAGGTCATACAAGGAAGCTAGGAGCTTTCGGGAGTTCAAGGACCTTCTTCGTTTGCTATTAACCACCACTTTTCTTCTCTTGAACATCCCTAGCCTTGAGCTAGTGGTAAGAACTTGAATCCCTTCATTTTTCATCATATGGAAGTGGTTAAAGTAGCTTCATGATGATAAACTTAAAGAACATTAAGAAACAAAAGAATGAAACCTTAACATAAGCTTAAATCATGAAGAAACTATGTTATTTTAGTGTTGATTTGTTGTTGATTATTATTTGCTTGTGAAAATGATATAGATCACCATATGATCTTGCTAGATCATGATTAAAAACATGATCTAGCAAGATGAGAGGACGAACATGTTAAAGATTATGGATCGTCCTCACAAAAGTCATGAACTTGAAGGAATATAAAGTTTCTTGTGAAATGATGAACAAAGAAGGTTTAAAGTCTTGTAAATATAAATATTTCAAGTATGATTTACCAAGAAACCAAGTTAAAAATACAAGTCTACTAAATCTTGGTTCTTACATAAATATACATCATTTTTAGTGGCTAACAAAGCTAAGAAGCACATGTGTAACAAGAAAAATACATGAAGAAGTATTTTTGGAAAATATGAACATAAGTTGCAAAGATCCATATTCTTTAAAAATGGAGTTTTTAAAGAATCAACCTCAAATTAAAGGGTAACAAGACTCACTAAATACACTAGTAAGTTACTACACATTTTTATAAATTTTCAAGTTCATGAAGTGGTAATTTATGCTTATTTTAACAAGATTGGTAAGTAAAGATTGTATATTGTTGATTGTTGATTGATTGAATGATTTCCGAAAAGAAAATGATATGCTAATAAGCATGGACACCTCCATTTACAAAGGAAACTCTGTCGAAATTTTCCAAAAATTCCAACACTTAGAAAATATTTTTCTAACAAGTGTTTACAAGTATATATTTTTTTTACTTTGTTTTCAAAATAAACTCCGCCATAGGTTTTGTCACAAAAATACAAAGTATCGGAGGTTGATTTTTACAAATAAAATGGATAAATATATATTTAGAATATATATTTTATACTAAGACACTTGTGTGAATATTTGCATATTTTGTGAACTAGTTATATTATTTTAGGGTAAAATAATATAACTTACAAATACTATGGAAAATCACAACTCCAAAATAATACCAAAAATCACACGGAACAAATATTTAAGTTACACCCTTGGTATTGTAAAACCAAACGCAAAAACGTAACTTACAAAATATTCCGCAAAATACTCCTACACATATATTTTTGGTAAAATATTATTTTGGAAGCTAAAGAAGTAAAATATATTATTTTTGGGAAAAATACATATATTTTGGGAATAAGTTATTTTGGACAAATGAGTTAAATATATTTTTCTAAGTGGGACTTAAAATATATATTTTTTTGAAACTGCAAATGTACATGTATAAATACCCCCCACCCTTGGGAAGGAAATACGGAGTTTAAAATACTTGAAAAGTATGAATACGAGATAGTTGACTAACTATTATTCCAAAACCTTAAAACTAATTTAAGTTAAAATAATTTATTTTAACAAATGATTATAACTTGGAATAATGTCAAGGAATCGTAACTCAAACGTAAATACAAATGTAACACCTGTGCCTCCACGGCCATCAAACAAATACCGAACCAATGAAATATTGTATTTCATACTTGGGATTTGTAAAAATATGTGTATCATTTGCACATATCAATTCTTATTCGATTCCATACTCTAAATCGCTTTCTGGAAGGTTATACGCGCACTGATGCGTAAATATAACCAGTTTAATGCAACAAACACTCCAGAATAGTGACATAGGCTTAACATACCTTAAATAACCTTTACATAACTTAGAAATAAGTTTTGAAGGCTTTGGTATGGCAAAAACAATACAGGGACTAAACTTGACAAACTGCGAAAGTATGTCAATTTGAACTGTAACAGACTTTCCGGAACATGAACATAAGTTAAACACACCTTAAATATCCTTTACATAGCTTAGAAATAGGCTTTGAGGGGTTCGGTGTGCTAAAATAAACTTTTGGGTCATTCAGGGACTAAAAGTGTCAAAAAGTGCACAAGTTTGCATTTTCGCGCATAACTTACGTTCTGAATACATCCGGACATCCAAAAATTTATGTAAGCACTAAAATATTTTATTTTAGTGTTCGGCATAAGAAAAATCCATTCGTCGCGTCATTTGGATCGTTTTTCGCGCTTGTGCGCATTCCATCGTAATTAAGCGATCATCGCGTTCGTACGACCAAACGAACCAACATCCGGCATATTTTTGAGCATGTCTCATGTCCACAATGTTTAGGCAACATTTTAGGGCCTTAAAGTTGGCTTTACGGGCCTTGGAAGTGCCGGAAATGAGCTTAAACACGTGTAGGGACCAAAACTGTAATTCTGCAAACATGTTTCTGATCTGCAACTCCCAGGCGGCCCGCCTGAGTTTTAGCAGATCCTGAAGCGGGCCGCGTCCGCCTTCTGGACCAGATTAACTGCATTTAACAGCAGTTTGCAGCTGTTTAATCCTCCACCACACATTCTCACGTGCTTAGTCAGATGATAAGGATCACTTTTAGCTACCATAAGGGTCCGACACTTGTACGGGTGGGATTAAGGCACGTTTTCCATGAAACGATCTTAACGGTGGACCGAAAACTATATATACCCCATGCCCCCCATTGCTTAAATCACAAGAATTTTGATTTGAGAAACTCTAAGTTGAAACCTTTGTTTCATACCTGAGATTTTTGAATTGAGATTAGCATTCGGGGACCCTTCGTAAGTATTCTTTCGTTCTTTTCCTTATTTTATTGCTTTTTGAGTCCGAAAGTCAAACTTTGTTTGACTTTCAGCGTTGACCAGCTTATGGTCAATGCGAAGTTCGTTTGAACTTCGCAACGTGAGTGTAATCACGTTGGTTATAGTCCCTTGGGACTATGCCTACTGATTACCACGTTGTCTAGGGTCGTAGGGTAAGCGATCTAATAAATCGCTTATACCTTCGAACCCGACCCAGTTTGGTCGATCATTAGGATCCGACCAAATACATTAGGTGACCCTAGTATAGGGCATAACCTTCCGAGGTTATACCTTATGGTCACATCGTTTAAGTAGTTGTATGATAGGTAGTTTATATGCCTTAGGTAAATTACCAGAATACCCTTTTCATGTATAATTAGTAATTAAGCATATGTAACCTAAACTTTTGTCACATAACTAATTATGTAACATGTTTAGGCATATAACACTTGTCATAGGACTAGTTAGACGGTCCGAACGCGCTTTGCGCGCACGACACGTTAAAGTAGCGTATGTTACCTTAATGGGTCGCTATGGGTCGAAAGCACTTAGGTTAGGTTTCATGTAGTATGTAGGCCTTGTTAAACCATATCATATGAGTTCCAATACTCATTTGGTTTACCAAGCCTCATCCTATCCGATCTCCCGATTTAAGTCCGATTTATTTATATAGTTTTAGATTGCCGACTGATTCCGTGCTCCCTCTAGCTTTGTTTGGTTGTTGTCCAAGACTTCTAAGAATTCTCAGGCGAGTACATTATTCCCCTCTTCTACTGTTTTCAACTGTTTTGGGGTGACTCATATGTGCTAAATGTTTTAACAATGATTTCAAGAACGATTACAATAACAATTACAATGTGGTTTCAAGAACGATAACAATGGATTCAAAAACAATTACAATGGTTTCAAGAACGATTTCAATAAAGTGAACAAACTTGTTGGTTGTAGTTACATAACCAATGACATTCATTAGCAATGATCAAGCCGACCAGTATTAGGTTATGGTACCATAGGATCTGACAAATCCCGTTATTTTCTATACCCATGGTTATGTATGGGTATTTTGGGTAACGACTGAATCTGTAATTATTAATTTACCCTTTGGTAAGGGTTTGTTAAGAACGAGAACGAGAACGAGAACGAGTTGGAACGAGGAACGAGTCAAGAAGGTTTGAATGTTATTAGAGAATCGACCATTAAGTAGTTTCACAATTAAAACAAGAACGATTTGAACGATTAAAACAAGAACGATTTGAACGATTAAAACAAGAACGATTTGAACGATTAAAACAAGAACGATTTGAACGATTAAAACAAGAACAATTTGAACAATTTCACAAAATGTTTTAACGATAGGGTAAACATTTGGACATGATTTACATTTGATCATGCATTTCCACGAAACATAGTATTGATTTAAACCAAGTTTTACTTCAATACTTTGTTTTGTGCGTTTCACCTATGGTTTAGTTGATACATTTCACTAGCCATACATATCATTTTGGTTACACATTACATGGTTTACATTTGACACAAACACTTTTGACATTGGTTATACATATTACATGATTTACATTAGACATGAACATTACTTTGGTGGTTTGCCTTGATTAAGTGATTAAGTAACGATGCGTGTGGAATATGATACAAGCATGGTGGATACGCCGCTGGTACTTCCTATATATAAGTGTTTGTATGGTATTACATATTGTAGCGTTACTTGAATCATTTCAGTTTGAGACATAGAACATTTTATACAAGTAACATACTTTTCACAAGACATTGATTTACAAACAACTTATCTTATACAAACTCATTTTTCATGGTTATTCATTTAATCATGCATTATTCTCTTATTTATACATATCATCTGAACTTATTATTTTTCAAATGATTTACAAAGACAAAGCAAATTACAAGGTTCTTGGCTAAACATTTTCTTAAACAGAAGTCATGAATCTTATTTTCACAAAACCTATGTACTCGCCAGCATTTCTTTGCTGACCTCGTTTTCACATGTGTTTCAGGTATTGTTGAAAGATATTGATTGATAGGGTGCATGCTCACATAGGACTGGACAAGGCCTTAGTGACTCAATAACAATGATAGACAATGTTTTAATTATGTATTTAGATTTCCAGACGATGTAATTATCCAATGTTTAATAAAACGAAACACTTTTTGGTATCCATGGTTATGAAACATTAATTCTGTTACAACACTCCCCGACGTTTCCGCCACGTTTTGTATGTTACACGTGGTCGGGGTGTGACAGAAAAGATG